>PVKB01005258.1:0-40330 GCA_004027205.1 Ctenodactylus gundi
CATGGAACTATTGCAGGCATATAGAACAACAAACAACTTGGATCAGAAGAGATCCTCATCACGACACATCATAATTAAAATTCTAGAAGCCCAACACAAAGAGAAAATACTAAAAGCGGCAAGAGAAAAACAGAAGGTGACCTACAAAGATAAGCCCACCAGGATAACGGCAGATTTTTCAATCCAAACTCTAAAAGCTGGGAGATCTTGGAGCATCGTCATCCAAGCACTAAAAGAACATAAATGCCAACCAAGACTGATATATCCAGTAAAATTATCTTTTAATTTTAAGGGAGAACTTAAAACTTTCCATGACAGAGACAGCTTAAAGGAATTTGCAGCCACTGAACCAAACTTGCAGAAAATACTTAAAGGAAACCTGGAAAGTGAAAGGGAGACCAGTGACACCGATGACCCCAGAGAAGAAGCGACAACAGCTAGAGGAGAAGGAGCTGAGAAAAAAGTATGTTGGTAATTAGTGAAATATGAGTAAATAAGATATGAAAGTTAAGAAGGAATTCTGAAATAACTAAATTTGCCTTCGTGTCTGTCACTTTAAGTATATTTATGTGGTACAGATTTGACTTCATTTAATGTAGCAATGTGATATAGTTTTAACTTTGCATTGTTGTAGCAATTCGCTTATCAGGTCACTAATGAAAGTTTATCCTAAGGAAACTGATTGATGTAAAGATAACCTTGTGAATGTACAAATATGCACCTTCCAGTATTCAGCTATGGCAATTGAATTTTATGTATTTATTTTTTCTTTTTCCCAAATTAACTAGTCTTTTGAACTACATGCTTATAGTTATTTTCTAATGTGAGCTGGAGGGTAATGCCTGGTGTAATAACAACAACAAAGATATAGGAAAATATGGAAAAAAAAACTTTTGGTGAATATCCCAATAAAGGGATTGGTTGGATTCAGAGAAGAGATATCAAGATCTAACTATTGTGAACCCATTAGAGGAATAGGAAGCTGAGTTAGAGTGGAGACTTAAGTGAAATGACTTAGGTGCAAAAGATTAATGTTATACACTGTATTGTTTCTCTGAGTTGGAAAACCCAGAACACAGACATTCTTTTCTTTAGAGCCATACGAAATGACAGCCGGAGCCAGGGGAAGGGTCAGGGAGGGGGTGGGAGGGTAGTAAATGGGAAGGGATTGTAAAGTCAATATGATACACAGATGTACGAAACACCCAAATTCATTGTAAATACTGTGCATTACATTTGTATATTAATAAAAATAGTGGGGAACAAAAAGAAGAAAAGAGAACAGGGATATAGCTCAGATCAATTCCCAGTATATTGTGAAAATAAGACAAAAAAGGTCAGCTGAGATCCCAAAGGAGTTAAGGGCAAGTAAGACCACGGTAGGAAGGCGGTGGACACCTGGGGAAGCGGGGAGTGGACAGAAGAACTCAAACTTGTCTTCCTGTCTTCCGGTGTGTGAGGAAGTAAGTTTCTGTTGTTTAAGACACCGGGTCAGGTCCGTGGCATTTTGTTAGGTAAGTACTGGAAAGCTAGAAAGCTGGTATCACCTGTCTATGCAAGGCAGGGAAGTAAAGTATTATACTTCCCCAACTCCTTGAGTCCCAAATTATTCTCCTTCTCCCAGAAAAACCTGCCATTTCCCTATGTCTTCCAGAGGAAAGGACCAGCATTAAAGAACTCACGAGAAGGTAAAACACCCTCTGCATGGATCTTAGTTCAAAGGCAAGGAAGAGTAAGTAGAGGCCATCAACTGTCTCTCAGGACCTAAATGTCAGGAAGTCCTGAAGGACAACAAACAGACTCCTGACCACACCTTCAGGGACAGCACCGCGTTGGGAATAAAACTAAGGCTAAGAACAAAACAGCAACTTGCCAAAAGTCACTCAGGACAAGCAACACATCTAAAATTTAAACTTTCCTTTTTGTCTTTCTTTTTTTCTTCTGGTATTTACAACTGACACCAGGGACTAGACACACTGAGCTATATCCCCAGCCAATTTCATTTCTCTATTTTAACAAAAGATCTCACCAAGTTACTAAGTTGTCCAGACTGTGCTAGAACCTGCAATCTTCCTGCCTCAGCCTCCCAGAGTTGCTGGGACTATAATCATTAACTGTTAGAAAACTAGAACAATTATTATGACGCTGATGAGCTGTATTTGTAAATAGTATTAACCAAGCACTTCGTTTAGATTTGTGAAAAAAATGCCTCACACCGTGACAGAGATGGAGGAAGGGGTATTTTCGTGCCCTTTCTTGGTCCCTGTTGGCACTCTTCTACCCAAAGCCCAGCCTTGCCCAGGAGCAGCTTAGTGAAGGTTAACTGCAGTGTGGTGACCAAACATCTTGCACCATGTTACCCTCAGCCCGCTGGTCCAGTGTGCTTTTTAATCACTTTAACTGCATTATTTTGTAACATTGTGTTTTGGTCATCTGGAAAACACTGGTTCCCTGAGTAGTAAGTGTAACTGTCAAAGTCACCATGGCGCTGACCACAACCACCTCCATATCTAGGAGCAGTCAACTGTCCACTTGTGGATGATACCAGCTTCCTAAAGTTCTAAATTTCCTCTGAAAACTAGAATTTTATCACTCATGACAAACCTCCTTTTCTTTGCTAGCACTCTGAATATTTTTAAGAAACCCCCTGCCAGTGGTCCAAGTAAGAATTGTGCTTTGTCAAAGTCTCTTCCCAGAGACACCCTGGCTCCTGGGGAAAAGGGCACAATGCACTGCATTCACAAAATATAAAGAGGAAATCTACCTGCAGGTTGCAACTTAATACAATTTGTGCTTTTTATACCTTCACTAAGACCTATGCAGTGAAGCTGGTATTTATAAGTTTTTCAGTGCATGCAGGTACAAAGAGCAGTTTGGATCCCTGCCAGGGCCCAGCCAGTGCCTGTTTGGTTCTTTCCTTTTAAGATGTGGTCTCCTAAGCTGCCTGGGCTCGTGGCAAACCGGCCAGCTCCGGTGATCAGCATCTTCAGCAATTGGGACTTCAAGCCTCTTGCACCACATGTCACTACTACCACTGCCTCATCACCACCACAGCAAGTGCCACCGGGGTAAAAAGAGGCACAGAAGGGGGCTGGAGGAACAGCTTAGCCATTAAAGCGCTTGCCTAGCAAGTACTAAGTCAAGTGCTAAGTAGCACAATTCTATTCCTAGCACCACACAGGCTGGGCACGGTGGTGCACATCTGTATTTCCAGCACTCAAGGCTGAGACAGGAGGATGGAGCTGAGTTTAAGGCCAGCGTGGGCTCCATAGTGAAGTCACAGAAGGCAAGTAGGGTCTGAATACAAACAGCTTAGACACCCTAAGAGGACCTCAGGAAACACCCATAGTTCACATAACTCATTGAAAACCAATGGGACACAGTAAAAGCTTGCACAGGCTACAATCTGGAATCAGCTAAACATTCAGATTTACACAGAATACTTTGAGAAATTAACAACAGCAAAAACAGCTAAGAGCCAATGACTTAAGACAGATATTCCTGATACAGTTATGCCTTTTAAACCAAAGCCAACAGGCCCTTCCAGGAGCACTCTGAAAGAGACCCATGCACCCTCAACGCGCAAGCAGAGGAAAGAGCAGCGACAGCATCGGCGGCGACAGGCCCCTCAGGAAGCAGGGACGGAAAAGCAGAAGCACAAGAGGTGGCGCGGCTTGTCCACAAGGGACTTGCGGGAGCCAAGAAGCCACCAACAGCAACAGGGGGACATCACTTGGACCACCAGAGAACACACAAAATGCTGGACCAACAAGGGGAAAAACGGCCTGCCCACAAATTAATGACACTGGCCATCTTGTCGTAACACTGGAAGATGGCATCCTCCCATTCCCCAGAACAAGGGAATACCCCCATGTTACCAGCACCTTCCCATGGATGAGCACACGCAAGGACAATGACTTTCTATCCCACTATCCCCTTCTCCGTCACCTCCAACAGAGGAAGACGCCAAGCCCACTGGAACAGATCTTGTCCTGTGAAATGCCCCCAAAAGAGGCTCACCAAGAGCACACAGACCAGTGAGGGTGACAGTGGGGACACGATGCTCAGGCACGTCACATCAGCCTGTTAAGCCATACACAGAGGCCACTTCCCAGAGCGAAATAAAAGCACAGGACACAGCAGCCTCTGCACCTGGGAGGCTGACGCCTCCACTTCCAAAAGCAGGCCAGAGGGCAGCCTCATCGTGTGCTGCTCTACAGAGTCCTGTCCTCTAACACAGGGACTTACTTATAAGGCAGTTCCTTTGAACACCAACTAAAACAAATAAACTTGTCCTTGTGAAACAAAAAACAGATTACAAAAATTGGAAGTCTCATATTTTTCTTTTTGGCAGTAAGTACTGAAGCTGAATCCAGGGCCTGCAAGTGAACTACATCTCATCCTTCTTTTGTTCAATGTTGAGAAAGGATCTCACTAAGTCACTAAGTTGCCCAGGCTGTGCCTGAACTTGCAGTCCTCCTGCCTCAGCCTCTCTGAAGCTAGGATGCCAGACAAGAGCAACCATGCCCAGCTTAAACAGTCTTAATTTAAATGTCACAGAACACAGGAAAATACCTTAGGTATTTTATAAAAGATAAACACCTCTCAAATGAAAGCTCTACCAAAAGCAGTGGATACACTAAATACAAGCCTGAAGACAATTTCTAATACATAATTCTAAGCTGGACATGAGAGAGGACAGAGGCCAGGTTCCAACCCAGGCAGGTGGGGGGCAGCTCAGAGCGAAAACACGCAGGGACTCCAGGTGAGGGGGGCACGTGAGGCAAAAGGAGAGAACATCTTGTTCTCTAACTGCTACTTAACATAGACCAAACAAAAGCATTGGCCACCCACAAGAACTTTCAGTAACTATCTACAATAGATGACACTGCAGTTACACACTAGTAACAGAATGCACCAATGCCGCAGGACCCGTAAGACTAGGTAAAGAATCAACAGACATGGATGAGGCTGCGACTCTGGGTTTATAGGCAGGCAAAGAGCACAGAGCAACAGGGACGAAGAGCAGTGTTTCTGAACCTTCCGACCGGGTCCGCCACCAAGGGCGTGTTTAGGACTCCAGACTGGCAGACTCAGGTAACTGAAATGAGTTTCAGAAACTGTTACTATAACTGGCACTATAATGTTCTTTAACTATATTTAGGATTCAAGAAATTGATTTCGGACACACTAAGCATTTGTGATCCAAACTTTATTAAAAAAAAAAACTCATACAAATGATGCAATTCATCTCTTATCTGACATACAATTAAATCTACTTAGATTATTTATTCTTTTCAAGAACACCCAGGATGTTTACAGGAATTAAACTAGGTCGTAAATCCCAGTAAATTCACCAAGGACCATATTCTTTGGCCACAAAACAGTGAGATTGGAAGTAAATGTTAATAAGAACATACAAATAAACTTTCAGCTACTGTAAAATTTTTTTTAAAAAAAGAAAAGAAAAGAAAAGAAAACAGGGCTGGAGGAATAGCACACAGGCTAGAATCCTTGCCTAGCAAGGACAAGGCTCTGAGTTGATTCCCCAGCACTACATAAGCAAGGTGTGGGGGTGTATACCTGTAATACCAGCACTCAAGATTGAGAGATAGGAGGACTACAGTAAGAGTTCAGTCTGAGCCACACTGTGAATTCAGAAACAGTCTGTACTTGAGAGTGAGACCCTGTCTCAAAAATAAATACATATATACAACAAAAATCCAAAACTTTCAAGTCAAAAAGGAAGAAAGAAATGATAACAAACACATCAAAATCTAGAACGTGGGCAAGAGAAATAGTACAGCTGTTAAATAGACTGCTTGCATAGGCCCTGCGTTCAATTTCCTAGCACCACATAAGCCGGGTGTGGTAGCACATGCCTGTTTATTCACAGGCTGTAAGTTCAGGATCAACCTGGACTACAAAGAGAAACCATGTTTCAAAAACAAAAAAGGATGTATCATATATATGTCCTAACACCAAGCATGAACCTATAATCCCAGAAGAGGCTGAGGCAGGATGATACATGATTTGAGCCTAGCCCGGGTAAGATTTAGTAAGATCCTACCTCAAAGTAAAGACACAAAGAAGGGGGGGGGGGGGGGGGGGGGGGGGGGGGGGGGGGGGGAGAAGGTACGCAAAGGCCCTTGGCTCAACCTCTAGTATCAAGACAAAATAAGCATATATGGACACGGACACACACACACGCATACATATATATGTATGTGTGTATATATAATATACATGACTGTACAGACAGATTATTGGCACAGAATATAGAAATATACACAGGAATTTAACTGGGGAGTAAATGAACCAAGAAGAAAATCACGTGATCCTGTTTTTAGCCCTTAGAGTGGATATCAGATGACAATGAAAGCTAAAAATCAACACAAAACTCACAAGACACCGACTCACACCCTTTCCTCGGCTACTGTCAAAATGTACACTAAAGAGCTGGGTGAGTAGTGTGCAAGCGCTAAGCCTCCGTCACCATGGCTTCAATCCCTGCACCACAAACCAAATCCCACAGAGACATGCAGAACCCACCATCAGTGCACTATGGGTCATAAGGTGGAGCATGGAAGCCTGGAGAACCATCACCACACAACCCAGCCAGTACACTTCAGGAAATATGCTAAAAAGGGCTGAGTGCAGGGTACTGAAGAGGTATCTGGACACCTTGTCCATAATAGCACAATTCACAATGACCAAGAGGCCATTACAGAACAGTCCTATGGAGGGAAATTGATTAGGGATGGAACCCAGGGCCTTGGGCATGCCAGGCAAGGACTTGAAGAGAGACACACTTCGCTTTCACTCAAAGCATCCTATCGTTTTACTGGACTATGGAAAACTTCCAAGGGAAGCCAGACAGAGAGCAGTGAAGTTCAAAACGCTAACCCCCAAGTGAAAGTCACATCACCTGACCACAGAACAAGGCTCTCTGGAAGTCTTTTTGATAACACGGATTTTTACAACACCCTCACTAATTACTTTCAATGTAACAATTCTGAGGACTGACTCTATGTCAACAAGAAAATAACTTCACCATACGTATGCCCAAACTATCTTCTATCCCAACCTCGGCATGACCAGCCAACACTGTCTATCTCTTCCAGTTTTCCTCCCAGGTAAAATGAGCATTGAAATAAAAACTAAAACTGGGAGAACTTCCGGTGAAAACAGCAGCTGTGTAATAGAGCTGCACAATGTCTCCTTGTGGACCCACTTAAAAAGTTGAGAATACAGTCAAAAACCGCAGGTTCAATGCCGGTATTACAGGGAGGAGCACCCCAACAACCGAAAGGAGACCACGGGAAAGTCAGAAACCCCCAAATCACATTGGAAGCAGAGGCAAACAGCAACCCAGAAAGTAGATCCAGGCCGACTGCAAATGGCTGGGGGCTGCCAGCATCGGTGGACAGAAGAAAGCCCTCCCAGGGCCTAGAACCTCTCACCAAGGTGAGCACGAATCTGGGAGAAGTGGGAGTTGGCAGCAGCTGGAAGCCGCAGTCTCCAAAAGGAGCCTGCAGGTACTGGATACTACAAAGGCAACTGCAGCTACCCTAGCAGAAGCCTTCTGGAGCCCAGATCAGAGGCAGTTATCGGCAGCCACAATGGGCACAACACAAGCAGGAAACACTTTTTAAGAAGAGCCCAAGACTGAACTGTTCAGTCAATGAAAGCTCAGAAGAGGGCACCAGATTTGGGGGTCACACTTAAACAGCACCGAGGAAGAAACCAGCACAAGAGACAGCTGCAGAGAGGAGAGAAAGGTCGCCTGCTCCTGTGGAGGGGCGACACCTCAGGGATGGACAGCCTACCTAGGGGGAGCGAAGCCTGAACAGGCGGGTGAGATTAGCTGAGTGGCTGGGGGTGAACACCATACCTGAGAGGCCATCGGACGGTAAGTCCTCCCTCACTGCCTGCTCCCAGCACAGAACTCCTTTAAAGTGAAGTCCCTCAACAACAGCAACATGGGAAGAAGACAAGGCAACAGGACACCCACTGACACGCCCGAGACCCCAGAAAGTAACTTCATGGGCCCTGAAATAGTGGAACTCATGGGGAAAGAAGTCAAAAAGCAAATAAAGGAGTCAAACAGCCAGTTCAAACAACACATCCTGAAAGACATGCAAGCAATGATTGGCAGGGTTAAAGAGAAACTTACTAAACAGTGGTCCCAATATATAAAAACCTTACTGAGCATATAGATACATGCCACAAATAAAAATCTGGCTAAGGAAATGCAAGATATAAAGGATTATTTTGATAGGGAAGTGGAAATTCTGAAAAGAAATCTAGCTGAAATTCAGGATATAAAAAATGCATTTGAAAGCAGGGGAAGTTGAGTCAAACATTGGTGAGGATAGAATTTCAGACCTGAGCTGAGGAAACAAATGCCACAATTAGGCTCAACTCCAAAATTAGAAATGAGCAAAGTAGCTAGATACAACAGATGATGGATGATTCAGAGAACCAATCTCAGAATTATGGGTGTGGGAGAAGACAGCACCAAAGGCATAAAATTCAATGAAATCATCCAAGAAACATTCCCAAAATCTAGGAAAAGAAATTAATATTCAGGTACAAGAAGCTTATGTAACACCAAATAACCTCAACCAGCAACAAGACTCACAACACATCATAATCATACCTTCAGAAATACAACATAAAAAGAGAATACTAAAAGCAGCAAGAGAAAAACAGGCATTATTCTACCATGGCAAACCCATTCAAATTGCTGTAGATTTCTCAATGAAAACTTTAATGGCCAGGAGAGCCTGGCATAAAATATTTCAAGCTCTGAAAGACAGCAAGTGTCAACCCAGGCTATATCCAACAAAATTATCCTGGAAAACTGAAGAAGTGAAAACTTTTCATGACCAAGAATCCCTAAAAAAATTTGCATCCACTAGCCCAGCACTGCAGAAAATAATTGAAGGAATCTTTGAGACAGAGAGACAAGCAGCACCAAATATGGAAGAAAGTAAACATCTAAAGATGAAGTGTAACCAAAAAAAAAAGATTGGTATTTGAATCATTTGACTGGTACCCTACTAAAACAGTACCAGCACTCTCATAAAAATCTGTGAAATTTACCCATCATAATTATTATTTTAATAGTATATTAGCTTGTAATACATAATAACAATTATATTCAAAACAAGGCACCGGCATAAAATCTTTTTAAAATATGTATGCATGAATTTATGGATGGTCAGGTAGATAAAATGATAAGTCAAATCTGGCAAAATGTTAGTAATGAGTGAAATGTGCATAAATAATTTATGGAAGTTTAAACAAATTTTGAAATAACTAAGCATGTCTTTGTATCTATTATTCACATATAATTTACTCTTGTGATATAGACTTGATTTAATGTAGCAATTCAATTATTTGGCCTCTGATGTAAGCTTATCCTAAGAAAATGGATTGATATGATAACCTGAATGTTTTTGAATCCACAAACATCTACCTTTCAGTACTCAGCTAAGAAATTTGAAATTTAACTTCTCTTTCTTTCTCACATTTTCTAGCTTTATAAATTTCATTGTTATAGTTCTTTTCTTATGTGGATTGGTGGGTGAGGTCATGTTAAAGAATCTCAACCAAAATACACTAAGATACAAAAAAAAGAGAAAAATTTTGGCAAATCATTCCAATAAAGGATTATGCTGGACTTAAGAGAAGAGGCATCAAGATCAGCCCATTCTAAGGGTGGGAAGCTAAGCTAAGAGTGGGGATGTGAGTAGTGAAGTGAGTCAGATGTAGAAGATTAAATGTGTTAAATATCACAGTTTCTCTGATTTGGGAAAGCCAGAATACAGGCATTCTATAGAAATAAATGGGTGTGGGGCTGGAGGAATGGCTCAGCGGTTAAAGCGCTTGAGTAAGCACTAAGCCAAGTGCTAAGTACCCGAGTTCGATTCCCCAGCTCCACATATGCTGGGTGTGGTGGTGCACGCCTGTAATCCCAGCACCTGGGAGGCTGAGACAGGAGGTTTGCCATGAGTCTTGAGTCCAAGGCCAGCCTGGACTCTGAAGTGAATTCAGGACCAGCCTGGACCACAGAGTGAGACCCTGTCTCAAAAAAAAAAAAAAGAAAGAAAGAAAGAAAGAAATGGGTGTGACAGTGGGAGAAAGTGGGGACTGGGAGGTAGTAGGAGGTTCAAAAATGGGAAGGGACTGTAATGTTAATGTGATATATATGTACACAAAACACTCAAGTTCACTGTAAACATTCTGTATCACATATACATATACATATATATATATATAATTTTTTTAAATGGGGAAAAAAGAGAACAACTAAAAATGGACTTGGAATGTAGCTCAGTATGAGGGTCTGGGTTTGATCTCTGGTACCACAAAAATAAACAGTTAAGATAAAAATAAGTAATAAAGACTTCCGGGTCAAGATGGAGGCTGAGTAACAGGGCTGCACGTTGTCTCCTCATTGACCCACTTAAAAAGTTGATAATTTAGTTATAAAACACCTATTCAATGTAGCCAGGACAGGGAGGAGCACCCTAACAACCGAAAGGAGACCAGGGGAAGGTCAAACAGAGTACTGAAAGCAGAGAAAAATAACCCCAGCAGCCTAGGAAGCTGCAGGCATGTGCAGATGGAAGAAAGCCCAAGTGGAGCCCAAAACATCTGACTGAGCTAGGAGACGAAGGAGTGCCCCAACAACTGACAAGAGGCCACGGGAAGGTCAGAAATAGTCAAGTCTTATTGGAAGTGGACAAAAACAGGAGACAACTCGGTGCAGTCCTGAGGTGCCAGCACCCACAAACCACAGACTGAAGAAAGCCCAGAGTACAGACCCTCAGATTGAGATAAGGGTGAATCTGGGAGAAACGAGAATTGTCAGCAGCTGGTAGCGCCAGCCTCTGAAAAACAAACCTGTGGGAAGTGCATACTACAAACACAATGCGAGCTGCCCCTAGAAGAGGCCTCCTGGAGCCCAGATCAGAACAGTGCTCGGCAGCCATAACGGGCAATGACAAGCAGGAGCCATTAAAAAAAAAAGAGCCCAAGACATTCTCAAAGAAATACAAGCCGTGATCAGCAGGCTTAAATGAGGATCTTACTAAGCAAATAATGGCCCTAGTGGAGACAAAGCTCATTGAGCATATTGAAGACATAAATAAAAAGTTGGTTGAGG
Source organism: Ctenodactylus gundi (assembly GCA_004027205.1). Taxonomy (NCBI): domain Eukaryota; kingdom Metazoa; phylum Chordata; class Mammalia; order Rodentia; family Ctenodactylidae; genus Ctenodactylus; species Ctenodactylus gundi. Next base: position 11,177 of record PVKB01005258.1, read on the forward strand.
TAAATAAGGAAATGTAAGATATGAAGGAATATTTTAATAGAGAAGTGGAAAATCTAAAAATAAATCTGGATGAAATTGAGGACATGGAAAATTATGTGACAGCAGGGGAAGACGACTCACATATTGTGAGGACAGAATTTCAGACCGTAAAGACAAGGCTGAGGAAACAAATGATATAACTAGGTATGACTCCAAAGTTAGAAATGAGCAAGCAGCTGGATACAAAAGCTGATGGATGATTCAAAGAGAAACAATCTCAGTATTATGGGTGTGGGAGACAGAGCAGAAGACAGGATCAAAGGTATAAAGAATTTATTCACTGAAATCATGCAAGAAAATTTGCCTAATCTAAGAAAAGAAATTAACTTCCAGGTACAAGCTTATAGAACACCAAAAAACCTCAACCAGCAACAAACTCACCACAACGTATCATAATCAAAACCTCAGAAATACAAAATAAAAAAAAGAATGTTAAAAGCAACTAGAGAAAAACAGACATTATTCTACCAAGGAACCCTGTCCTATGCCAGAAGGAGCTAAGGACTGCCAGGTGGGGTGGGTAGCCTGGGGATACTTTTGAGATCATACAGAGGAAGAGGGTGACTTAAGAATGCACACTGGAATGCCTTTATTGAGCGCCTTCAGCGTGCTGGCCCCTGCTCTAAGCAGCGTGGAAGGGCAGGTGACAACACACGGAAGTCTCTGCTTGTGCGGACATCACATTCTAATCAAAGAAGCATGATGCCACGAAAGAGCATCCTGAGGACACGTGCAGCAGGGGTGGCAGAGCAAGGACGGGGGAGGGAGGGGAGATAAGCGGGACAAGTACAGAGGGAGGGAGGGAGGGAAGGAGGGAAGGAAGGCCCAGAAGGAGAACAAAGAGCCACAGAGAAGCAGAGTTGGGGCAAACCTGAGCAGGAGAGACTGCTGGGCAGGAGGGACCCAAGGAGAGAAGCAAGCACACCACGTTTGGCACATCACAAGAAACACAGCTGTGCCACAGAAATGGAAGGAGGGCAGCCAAAAATGAGGCCCTACCTCATTCAGGTGAGAGAGCCAGGTCAGCTGAAAATGAGTGACCACAGGTGACTCGGAGCGCCTGCAATGTCTGCTGTCCAGGCCGGCTTTGCCCCAAGATGCTGCTATGACGGAAGCAGCCGTGCTACTGTCCCGCGGCACAGAGCATGCACCACGTCCCACCAGTGATCCTCGCTGCTTTCTTTAGTCTTTTTTTTTTTTTTTTTTTTTTTGGTACTGGGGATGGAGACCAGGGAATCTGTGCTGAGCTGCAGTCTCAGCTCATTTTTATTTCTGATGTTAAGTCTGTAAGTTGCTTAGGTTAGGCTCGAACTTGCATTCCTCCTGCCTCAGCCTGCCAGAAAGCAGAGATTATATGCCTGAGCTACTACACCTGGCTCTAGTCTCGACCTTCTATCATGTATGCACAACCTACATTCCACCATTTTTTGCCCATAAATATTTTGTAATGTTTTGATGAAAACAATGTAAAAGTTTCCTGCTTACTGCAGTACATTAACGGCATCATAGCTTTCATACATGGAGCAGGACACTAAAAACAAAGGTAAAAACCCTGCAGGCCACAGGATGGACACAACTGCGGCATGTAACGTCAGCACCTTGTCCCCCCCCCCCCCCAGGACCAGAAGGACGTGGCTCCCGCCCGCCCCTCTTAGGCACCTCAGCTGCCGGGCTAGGTGGCCTGAGATTCTTGTCGGAATTACCATTCAAAGACAAGTTCTCAGTAACTTACTGGAGGTTCAGTACACCCGCTCTGTTTTCAATTACCTAAACTAAGTGTTCACTTCATCTTCTCTCATTCCAACCAGGGGACTAGATGTAAAACCCTGCCCTTCCCTACTTTTTATAAAACTGTCATTCACCACTTTAGTATTTCATCTATAAAGTTTTTCATAGGTACCTATTAGCTATGAAGTCTATAATTAGTCTTAGTATTAAAGACTCTAAAAAAGCTAGAAATTAGCTCAGCTAATTTTGAATAAAGGGTGAAAAGTCCAAATTCAATCCCAGTACTTCAAAGGGAAAAAAACATTTAGCTGGGTGTGCTGTAATTCGAGTATTCTGGAAGACGGATACAGGAAGGTGGCAGATTCTGGCCCCGCCTGGGCAGCTTAGTGACTTACGGAAACTCTCTCCAGCAATAAAAAGGGCTGGGGATGTAGCCCAGTGTGACGGTTTTGGGCTCAATCCCCAGTATAAAAAAATGAAAAACAACAAAAAGGGGGGGGGGGGGCTAGAGGAATGGCACAGAGGTTAAAGCACCTGCCTAGCGAGCACAAAGCCCTGGGTTCGATGCCCCAGCTCCACATAAGCTGACTGTGGTGGCGCACGCCTGCAACCCCAGCCCTCGGGAGGCTGAGACAGTAGGATTGTCTGAGGCCAAGGTTAGCGTGGGCTCCATTGTGATTGCAGGGCCAGCCCGGGCTGCAGAGAAAGACCCTGTTAGCAGAGCAGACACGGAAGACGAGACTGAGTAAGTTAGTTCCCTGTACTGGGCTGGAGGTCACGAAGCACTCAGGACGCTGAGGGAGGATGGTGTGTTGGCCAGTCCGGGCCACATCACAGGTTCAAGTCTAGCCTGGACAATACCAAAGATCCCTTCTTAAAAACACATTCCGCCCTCCTCCTTCAGCCTCCCAGCGCGCTGGGGTTACATCTGTCTCAACACCTAGCTTACAACAAGCACTTGTTCAAGTCCAATACCCACAACTGGTAGAAAACACTGCCACAATCCCTAGAACATGCTTCCGTATTTCCCATTGTTGAGTGGTCACTGATTCCTCCAACCGCCTCAGCTCCTAAGACTGACTTATCCATGAAAAGACGTCCCAAGAAAGTGAAAGAAGTAAACCAGAAAAGTATACTGATGCGAAAAGGTAAGAAATTTAAATTAGAGATGCTAAAAATCCAAACATTACATTGAAACTCAGTTGACAAGGTCTTTAACTTTCAAAAACACAAACTGTGGATCTGGAGCTTAAGTGCCTGGACCACCATCCTGAAGAAGCCCTGACTCGGCGCCCATCCTCTCCTGTCCCACCAAGCTACACAGAAACAGACGAATGGTGGGCACAGAAAGGGATCCATGGAGCCAGAGGGAGATCACAAAACCACTAAAATGGGATCTTAATCCCTGAGGTGAATCTAACTATGTACTGCAAACATGTGTTAATAAAAATTAAAGAAAGAGGCTGGACCTGGTGTGCAGACCTGTAATCCCAGCACTCAGGGAGGCTGTGACCTGCAACTTCCAACCCAACCCCGGCAGCCTAGGGACACCCTGTCTCAAAATAAAAGGGCTGGGGAGGAACTTAGTAGAAAGATCCTAGGTTTAATCCTCAGTGCAAAAAAGCAAAACAACAAACAGATGAATATAGCCGCTGGGAAAACATAAAAGCATCCAGATGTTCAGACTAGTGCATTTGTTATGCAAATGAAACATGCACTGAAAGAAGAACAGAGAGGGCCATTCTAGGTTTAAATCCTTCTGTCCATAGTCCAAACAGCAAAAAAAAAAAAAAAAAAAAAAAAAAAAAAAAAAAAAAAAAAAAAAAAAAAAAAAAAAAAAAAGAGAGAGAAACAAAAAAGCCCTTCAGTATTTTCTGTGGCGTTTAGATTAAGTTCAAAACTCCTAAGCCAATCAGTCTTATGAAATCTGACTTAATAGCCTCATATTGAACACTAAGAATTTTTTCACCAAGTTTCAATTATATTGAATGATTTCAAAATGTTATTCTAATGCTAACTGGGAGGAAACCTGCCACCACAGTAAGCCGGGAAGCGCAGTGGCACACAGGAGGGCACCAAGGGTGTATCTGTTCACATCCTCCAGGCCTCATTAACTGGTGTGGTGACCAGGCTCATCACCCCAGCACCCAGCAGGCTGAGGCAGGACTGCTAGGAGTTCCAAGTCAATCCAGGCACAGACTCCCGTTCAGGCCAGCCTGGCTACACAGGGGAGAACTTGTCTCAAAAATAAATAAATAAATAAATAAATAAATAAATAAATAAATCCACACATTCTTCTAGGCCATATTCATTTAAAAGCTGATTGTAAACAGATTTAAATTTTCAAAAAGTTTTACTGAAGGGTTGGGGGCACAGCAAAGGACTAGTCTGCCCCAGGCCCTTCAGTAAAACCTTTTATTTAAATCTGTTCACATACTAAGGGGCCTAGTATACTATGTACAAGGCCCTGGGTTTGACTCCATATCACCACAAACAAATTAGCTGGGTCTGACCCAGCACTTGAAAGGCTGAGGCAAGAAGATTACCCTGAATTCAAGAGCAGCCTGGGCCAACTTAGTGAGAGGACTACAGAGCAAGGCCCTGTCTCAAAAAATCATTTTTATTTTTACTGAAATAAACATGAAAATATTTCATAGTCTTTCTGCCTGTCATAACAAACTGCACACTAAAATGATCAAGAATTAAGGGAAAAAAAGTAAGGGGATCTGCATTCTGGCTCCACCGCCCAACAACCTCCGGATCTTGCAGCTCCAAAACATCAACAGTAATACTTACCTTGCAGGGTTATCATGCAAACTAAGTGAGAAAATGTGGCCTATTTTAAAGAGAAGTTAAAAATACCAGCTGGTGTATAACCCTAGCACATTCAGGAGACTGAGGCAGGAAAGCTTCAAGGACTGCCAGGGTTAGTGAAACCCCACTCCTTCAAAAAAAAAAAAAAAAAAGGACAGAACAAAACTCTTCCCTGTTCAATACACACATGGAAAAATCTCAGTATTTGATTTATTCTCAAGTCCTGTCCTCCTTTATAACAATCTAATAAAAATGGCCTGGGGATATAGAATACCATGAATACCAATACTGGCATTACACAGTTACAGCACTTGCCTAGACGACACAAAAAGCTCTGAGTCTGGTTCCTTGCACCATATAATAGCTGGGCATGGTGGCACGCACCTGTAATACTCGCACTCGGGTGGCTGAGGAAGGAAGGTTGCCCTGAATTCTGGGCCAGCCTGGGCTCCACAGAGTTCAGGACAAGCCTGGACTACAGAGCAAGACCCTGTCTCAAAAGAAGTAAATAAATAAAATTTAAAATTACTCATTTGCACTCTTGGGACACCTGGAATTCTGGTAGAGGCAACATCTGAAAGTGATTTAGCCTCGCCAAAGGCACACACCTGTAATCCCAGGACTCAGGGAGGCCGAGGCAGGAGCATTGCAAATTTGGGACCCAGTGGGGGCAACCCAGTAACTTAGCGATACCCTGTCTCCAAACCAAAGACATAAAATGGGCTGGAGATGTATGTAGGTGAGCATGAAGGCCCAGGGATTTCCAGTAACACACACGCGCGCGCGCACACACCCCCTTTCTTGCAAAGGCTGTCTCCAGGCACGGGATCATCGACGGGATGGGTAGTTTTTGAAGGATTAAATCCTACAACCTCGGAGTCTGTGCCCAACCGCGTCCCCTACTCTCCTCTTCACGGCTGCTCTGGCCTAAAGGTGACCTGCACTCAGGGTCCGGCTTCCACGGCTTGGTGACGTTCCAAGAACTCGCAGGAACAGCTGGAGGGGACAAGGGACGGGCCCCGCTGGGGGTTCCAAGGCAGAGGGCAGCCTGGAGGGCAGCGCCTCATGCAGAAAGCACCAGGAGCAGGAGCCACGGCCCCACGGGCCTCGCATCTAAAAATACTTCTGGCGCCGCATCTGCACAACACTGCAACTCACCTGTTTTCTCCGTGACGTCGGAATCGGGGGTGTTCGCTCGGCTCAGGTCCCCATCGTCATTCTCTTCTTCAGCACTAAGGGAAATTGGGGAGGAGGGGCCAGGCTGCGAGGGCTGGGGGTCTGCGGGCGCTGCTCCGGGGGCTTCCTCGATTTTACTCCTTTTCTCAAAGCGGAAACGGTCCAAGTTGAAAAGATTCATCTTGGTACAACCCCGCTCCCTGCGGGGAGGGCGGCTGGGGGCCTTTAAGGGAACTCTGCAAGGAGAAAGCAGAACAGGGGAGAGGAGTGAGCCCAGGGGACACCACAGAGCCACGGCGGCTCGTCCTGGGCCCTAAAGGGCCCACGAAGACGCCGGCCTGGTGGTGCAGGCCTGCCATCCCAGCACTCTAGGAGGCTGAGGCAGGAGGGCTGCCAACTGCTAACCCCGCGTGGGTAACCTGGAGAAACTCTGGCGCAAAATACAAAATATATATATTCTTAAAAGACTGAGTCAGAAAGCGTGAGAAATTCAACACCAGCCTGGGTAGCTCACCGAGGCGGTGGTGCGGGCCTGTAACCTCAGCACTCTAGGAGGCTGAGGCAGGAGGATTGCCAAGAGCCTGGCAATCTGGCAACTGGGCGAGACCCTCGATCGTCCTCCTCGAAAACAAAAATCAAAACGGATCGGGATGTAGGTCAGTGTAACAGTCCGATAGCAACACACACACACACACACACACACACGCAGGCGCGCGCACACACACACAAAAGAGAGCATGAGAACCTGTCCCCAAAAAAAGATCAAAAATGAAAAAAATGATCTGGTGTGTAGCTCAGGGCCTGGGTACCACAGAAAGTAGTTAAATGAATAAGTAGAAGCGGGCGGCTTTCCCCCCGCGGCCACCCGCCCGCCCCACGCGCGGACCCGCGTGCAGCCGCCCCTTACCGGCGCGCGGGCACGTGCCTCGCGCCAGCCCCGCGCCGCGCCGCGAGCGCGCCCCCGACCCGGCGCCCGACCCCGGGCTCCCCGCCCAAGACGGGCCTGGCGGGCCTCGCGCCGGCCCTGCGGGGACACAAAGGGCCCTGCCGCGCAGCGACGGCGTAGGCCGCGCCGGCGGGCACCCGCCCGGAAGTCAGGCGGCGCGGCGCGGCGGAGAGGAAGCCAGCGGGCCGGCGCGCGCGGCCCGGCGGAGGGCGGCCGCCGGGGCCGCCGCTCGCGCCTTTTCCTCCCCCGGTACTCACAGCCTCGCAGCCTCGAAGCGATGGAACAAAGGTGAGAAGAAGAAAAAAAAAAAAAAAAAAGGCAGGATTCCCGGCGTGCGGCGACGGTAGCCGGGCCGGGACCTTCCCAAACAGCCCCGAGAAACCCAGCGAGCGCGCACTGATGACGCAACGCGCCGCCGAAGCCGTTTTCCCCCTTCCCGAAGGCCGCGCGCTAGAAGAAAAGGTCTGGGCGCGCGCTGTTGCCATAGTAACCGGGCCCGCCTCCCGGCGCCTGGCGCGGGTGGGCTGGCGCGGCCCTGGTTCTTTCCTCCGGCTTCAGCTATACGATACCTATACGATAATGACGCAGCATCGCAGCAGCGTGCGGTGAATCCAGCGTGTGTCGTCTGTCCTGTTTAGCATGGGGATGCGGAATAATTCTGTGGTAGCGTTTTGAAGTGTATAATCTCCTTCCAAGGTAACCAGTTTTACAAAATAAGGAAACGGTGGCCTGTAAAGGCCAAAGAGTAAGATGGTGATCTCGCGGAATGTAACAGCCGCCTCCCCATGGGTGCCCGAAGTAGTCTGTGGAGCTTTTTGGTTTTGTTTCCGGTATCGGGAGCGGGACCCTGAGCTCCATCCCCAGCTGCCATTTTTGACACAGCGTTTCCCCTAATTGCTCGCTCTGAGCTCGAACTTGGGGTCTTCCTGCCTCATCCTCCTAGAGCGCTGGTGTTAAAAAAAAACTACGCACCATGCCCCACGAAGGCCATTCCTAAGACAATTCTCAAGCTATGACGGCTAACCTTAATTGGAAGTATCCTGAGGAATCTTGCTTTATCTTGCTCCAACATTAAGCAGGTGTTTTTTTCTCAGTTGTAGTTTGCGCTTTTGTTCAGCGTTGTTCCCCTTACGCTGAAGTGGCCATAAGCAGTTACTCTCCCAGATGGTCAGTTTAAAATTAGAAGGCCCTCTTTTTTGTGAATTGGTTTTGCTCGTTGTATAATTATAAGATAAACCCAGGGTTTTGCCAAATATGGGCACACGTTAAGTGTCTGAATCTATTGTAGTCAGGATAAAAGTATGAAAATGTAGGATTTCCATCGTTCTTATTTGTGATATTCTTAGACATGCTTAAGTTTTTATGTACATGTTTAGAGTTGTGATTAAAGACCACATTTACTCGGCGAGGCATGACTGGACACACCTGTCATCCCGTCTACCTGGGAGACTAAGGAAGTCCAGGACCTGCCTGAGCAATTAGTGAGACTTTATCTCATAATAATTTGGATTTCAAGAACTAAACATATGTTTTGAATGTGTTTTTTCAGGAATTAACCTGTAGCCCATGAGGGGAAAGTAAAATCAGGCAAAACCTTTTTTTGTTAAATTAAATGCCAGAAGGCAATGATGCCATAATCTTCTAGACCACAGACATATAACACAGGTCATTTGAAGAGAAAAAGGGAACAAAGTCAAAATTCTTTAAAACTGTATCTTTTTTAAAATGGTCCAAAATAAAAATGAAAATGGTCCTAATAATAAAAATCCAGCTGAAAATGTCAGAATGAGAATTATAAAAATAAAGAATTCATATTGTAAAAGTATTCTGTTGAGACTAAACATGAAATTGAATAATTGTAAATATGATGTACTAGTTAGCAGTTGATTGCTTCACAACTCCAAAATTTTGGTTACATAAAATAGTAAGCTTTTATTTCTCTTTCACGCATCTAGTGGTTGGCTAGTGTGACTTCAACCCGCAGTGCCTGCACATAGCTGATGTTCAATAAATATTTGCGTGAAAAATCTATGTTAATAGATTAACCCCTTGTGATGGTGCACACCTATAATCCTAGCACCCTGGGAAGCTGAGGCAGTTTCTAGCCAAGCCTGGGCAACTTAGCTGATTAGCAAGATCCTGTCTTAGGATAAAATTCTTTTGAAAAATCGGGGGATATAGCTGTATGTGAAGGTCCTGGGTCAATCCCCTGTACCACCAAAATATATATGTATGCATTATTAATCATGCAGCCACAAATAAAATGTAAAAATAAGCTGGGATTCCAACTGATGCAGCCAAGAAAGAACAACATAAATTATTAAGAGTTTAAGAATCTGTGAAAGAAGTTGGCTGAACTCAAGAAAAATGAGAAGTTAAAAATAGCAGAACGTGAAACATCAAATGGTCTCTCTGATATGAGAGACCCAGATCACAATACCTATGGAACTTAAGATGAAAGACAAAGTGAAAGAGGGGGGTAGGGTGGGGGAGGAGGGAGGGTGGGGTGGGTAGGGCGAGGGACAAAAGGAGAGTAGGAAAGCCCTTGTCACCTTGACAAGATACGTATGTGCACAAAATGCTCAACTCCATTGTAAACCTTGAATTTTGCACGTATACATGTCAATAAAATGTGGGAAAAATATGTGTATATATTAGAAAGGAAAATTAAACTAGATGTAATACATAGATAAACATACTAAATAGGTAATACCTTAAGAGAAATTGACATTGCAAACAGGAAAAGAAATACCTTTAAAAATACAGGTAGATAAGTAGATTTCAGGAAAACACAGTGAGTGCTAAAGATAAGCAAAGAAGATCCAACGTCAGTATAATAGGAGTAGTTACAGAAGAAAACCCACGCAGAGGAGGGAAGGAGTAGCTGGAACCTGCAATCCAGGAAGCATTCCCTGGAAAGTATGAAGATTCGACATTGTCTTTTGGAAGAGCACACCATTTACCTGGGAGTAGAAGTAGCCAGCCTATCAGACAGTAACAAGTAACAAGTAACACACGAGTAACATTTAGATGTCAGGAGACAACAAACCTTTGTGGACACCTGGATAACAACATAACAGGTGGAAGGAAGCCCCAGCTCTTTCAACAGCAAGTTTTTAGATTGGAAACAATGGTGTGTGCCCTTAAGATACTCAAGAGAGGAAGCTGGGGGCCCAGGAATTTTACGTCAGATCAAAGTGCAATTCTTTTCTTATTTTTCTGTGTTTGTGTGGGCAGGTGGGTACTGATGGTCAGGCTCAGGGACTTCACACTGAGCTACACCCCCAGCCCATTTTTAGTTTCTGATTTTGAGATGGGGGCTTGCTAGTCACTAAGCTGTCCAGACTGGGCTCGAACATGCAGTCCTCCTGCCCAAACCTCCCAGAGTGCTTGGGTTACAGGTTTGTGCCACGGGCCTGGGCCCAAATGTGCTTCTCAAGTGCAAAGGCTGAGACCTGCTCTTAGAGCTGTGTGAGAACTCTGTAGCTGCTGTTGTCATCAGCACCACTGAAGTAGGTGTGGGAGGACCAGCTTCACGAGAGTGGGGCTGAGACAGTATTAGATGTGCAGGGCGGCCCACCGGGTGGCTGGCAGAGCACATGTGGTGTGAGGCTCATAATGAAAAGGGTACAGTATGTGTCTCAGTTACTTTTTCATTGCTGTGACTCAATACCTGACACACACAAATTTAGGAAAGGAAAGGTTTATTTCAGCTTACAGTTTCAGATGGTCACAGTCCGGCAGCAATTGAAGTACATGGCAGAGAGAGAGGTGGAGGCAGCTTCTCAGGACATCACACACAGGCAGGCAAGTGAGACTCATTGAGACTAGTCCAAGTCCCAGTCTAAGTCTCTCCTGCATCTGGGTATCGAAGGTGTGGCCACTACACACCCTTAGTCTTAACTCACAAGCCTTTAGTCTTAAATCACATGCCCTTAGTCTTAACTCACACGCCCCTAATCCCAACAACTGCAGTCCACCCCTCCAGGCCAGACCCCAATCCACCAACATTACATGGCTCCATAGATAATCCATAACATTAAAATACATGAGACTTTTGGGGGACACTCCAGATCCTTACCACAACAGTACGCAATGGCTACAGTCCGAAAATACGCAGCTTTTAAAAAGGGAATAGCCATGTGTGATGCTGCATGCTTGTATTCCTGGCAGTCTGGGAGGCTGAGGCCCAAAGATTCCAAGTTTGTGCCTAGCCTGGACAAGTTAGCAAGACCCTTTCTTAAAACCAATTTAAAAAGGACTAGGGATGCATCGCTGTGTAAAAGGCCTTGTGTTCAGTCCCCAGTACCGTTAATAAGTAAACAGCAAAAAATAAAAGGAAAGAGAAATCCCTGTCTCAAAAAAAAAAATCAATAAATACGGTGCGGGAGAAGGGCTGGGCATGTCACCCAGTGGTGGGGCGCTTGCCTGACTCCTCAGGTACAGTCCTCAGCACTGGAGCGGGATTGGGGGCTGAGCAGGGGAGAAGGTGGAGGGTGGTGGGGAGGAAAGAAGAGCGAAAACATATACTAAAAAGATTTTTTAAGCAGATTCTAGTAATTGTACTGGAACAAGTGTTTTAGTACTATTGTGGAGACTACAACCTGCATATTACTGGGTAAAGCAAATGGGTAACTGTGAAGTGTTGTGGTTTATCTTTCCCTGGGGTATTCTTGGGATCTGCAGGCTTTTGTAGAATCTGGATTTGGGTGCTTCTTCCTCACTTCCTGGCCCACAAGTCAACAACACACACCTGAAAGCCCTGCCCATCTCAACAAATTGACAATCCCTCCAGATCTAGCCCCAAGCATTCACCCCGTCCATCCAGGCCCTACTTCACAACAGCACACCATTCAGTCATACAGTTACATCCTAATATAAGAGGCTTTGGGGGGATATTTCAGACCCAAACTACATCAGGTGGAAAAGGAAAATACCTTCCTCTGAAAAGAGTATCTCAGAGTATCCTGTAGGACCAAAAAGAGAAGTGTTTGCTAGAGTCCAGACACCTGAAGTCTGCCATGCAGGCACTTGGAGGTCGCTGTAGCTGATGACCTGCAGAGGCTAGAGAGCTGCTCATGCCGTTGTAATAAGCTGAGGAGAGCCAGACTACAGCTCCTGCCAGTGGCAGACCTTGGTGCTGTCCGTGTGGTGCTAGCTTCAGAGGCACGCAGAATGCAGGAGTTGTGGGGTCACAGAGGCTTCCACCCAGATTTCAGAGGAAGGCCTTGGAGGACAGGCGGTGTGCCCCTTGAGAGGCAGTGCATGAAGTTGTGAAGGAGAAGCCTGAAGTACAGTGGAAACCCCAGAAATTTGGAGATACCAGAAACATGGAAGAAAAACCACAGTCTTTAGGTGGAGCCAGCCCAAAGGAGAGCAGGTGGAGGGTGCAGCTGAAGGAAGTGCTGTACGGGCAGGACCATAGTTTATCCCAAGTACTGAGCATGGAGCGGCAAGATTTAACGCTTGACCTGTCGGGTTTAGAACTTCTTTTGGTCCCCAGGCCCATCCTTGGATTTTGGGTGCCAGAATTCTTAAATACCGGGCCCTCCTTCTTATGGACCTAACATTTTGGTAGCAATCTACCCAGGGCTTAATTCTTCCACTTTTCTCCTTGACCCACAAGACTCACAAGAAAGTACACATACTTTGTGAAGTCTTCGTGGAGACTCGAACCCATCTAAGAGATCTCAAGGGTCGTCCTGTCTGAGCCAGACCAAGAACTCTTTACAGATGACATTTTCTTTGTCAGAGAAGGAGCTTATGGAGCAGGATATGCTATTGGTTTCTCTAAATGAAACTATAGAATTGGTCCCCTTGCCCCGCCAACATCAGCACTCAAAAAGCAGAGTTGGGATGGGAGGATGATTTGGCTGTGGTATCTGTCACTGCATCGATCTCCACGGTTGATTTGGCTGATCTGGCTGGCTAGGCAGGTGTCCTCTTCCTCCCTCCCCCTCCATGTGCGTCCCTCCCAAGCTGCGCACACAGTGGAAGAGGAGGCCTTTCTCCGCTAGAGGGGCAGTTTCAATAGCCCTGCAAAAAATTAAATACCTAGTCACTGACTTGGCTATTGTACTTGGGAATTAAGTACGGTTCAAGGAGATGTGTCTGGTTGTCAAGTTGACAAGGAGTGGATTGCGACTGTTGGAGAGATTATGTCAATTTGAGGCAATCAGGAACCATGCTTGGATTAGGCAATTGGGAACCATGCCTAGATTAGACAGCTGGGAACCAGCCTGTATTAGAGTGTGATTGACTTGGGGGCCAGAGAATGAGGGTGACTAAGAAAGTGAAGGACCTCTACAAAGAAAATTATATTATGCTGAAAAAGAAATTGAAGAGGACATAAGCAAATGGGAAAAATCCCCTGTTCCTGGATAGGCATAATTAATATTGTCAAAATGCCTATATTGCCAAAACTGATACACAGGTTCAATGAAATTCCTATAAAAATACCAATGACTCTTTTTTCACAGAATTTGAAAAAATAATCCTTAAATTCATACGGAACCAAAAGAGACCCAGAATAGCCAACCAATCCTGAGAAACAAGACAAAAGTAGACAGCATTATGATTCCAGACATCAAGTTATATTACAAAGCAATAGTGATAAAAACCCATACAGTAGTGGCACCCAGACAGACAGGTTGACCAATGGAACAGAATTGAGGATGCAGAGACAACAACTTCAAGTACCCTCAGCTACCTGATGTTTGCCAGAGGGACCAAAAACATACATTGTAAAAAAGATATCCTCTTCAATAAATGGTACTTGGAGAACTGGTTATCCACGTGCAGAAGAATGAGTCCACACACACACCTATTGTCATGCACCAAAATCAGATCAAAGTGAATAAAGACCTAGATATTAAAACTGAAACACTTAACCTTCTGGAGGACAAAATAGGTAAAACTCTTGAAGATGTAGGTGTGGGCAAAGACTTTCTTAATAGGACACCTGATAATAAGAGAAATAGCTCCAAGAATCAACAAATGGGATTCTATCAAATTAAAAAGCTTCTGTACAGCAAAGGAGACCATAAACAGAGTGAAGAGAGAACTGACAGAATGGGGGAAAGGTTTTACCACCTACATCTTGGACAGAAGCTAATAACTAGGATATTCAAGGAAGTGAAGAAAAATAGACCCCTCAAAATCAAAGACTGAATTTAAAAATGGGCAAGTGAGATGAACAGCCAAGTACATAAAAAGATGCTCAACATCCTTAGCCATTAGAGAAATGTGAATCAAAACATACCAAGAATTCAGACAGCAATAGATCCTGGTGAATTTGCAGGAGAAAAGGAACCCTTTACATTGCTGGTGGGACTGTAAATTGGCACAAATACGAACGAATTTGTATGGGGATTCCTCCAAAAACTAATATATATTCTATTCAACCCAATGATACCTCTTCTGGGTATAATTCCAAAAGAGTTAAAAGCAATATATAATAGATATTCGTGTACATCCCTGTTTACAGCAGCAAAACTAACAATAGCTAAATTGTGGAAGATGCTGAAATATCCAACAGATACAAAAATATGGTACAACATACACAGTGGATGATTAGTCTTCTATGAAGACGGATAGATTCAAGGCCTTTGTAAGTAAAATGGGTGCGCCTTGAGACCATGCTTAGTGAAGTCAGACTCACAGATTTATCTAGTATGAGAAACCTGGAATATAGGTAATTGTTAGAGCCAAGTGGGTAAGACATTGGGAGACGGGATGAGGAGGAGGAGGGTGGGAGGAACAAAAGGGGAAGGGAAAGGGATTGCAAAATTAATGCAATATGTATGTGCACAAAAAGCTCAAACTCAGTGTACACATTGGATATCACACACGCACACATCGTAATAAAATTGGGAGAAAAAAACGAAGTAGAATCTGGAAATAAATTACAAATAAAGCTCATGGTCTTTTGAGTTTTCAGTATCTTTACATTGAGTGACCAAGTCCATGTTGCCCATATTCCTCACTTGAATTTTCTTCACCTGATCTTTCCTTTTCTGTCAATACACATAATACAACTCTTATGTTACAGGTGTGCGTAGTCTGGAGTTCATGTGCTCACATGCTTGTGGTTCTAGAGATCCAATCCTGAGGCCTTCCCACTGAGCTACATCCCTAGTCCCACCTCCCCTTTATAGTTTTTACTTTGACAAGGGGTTTTATTGAGGTTTTTTGTTATTGTTGTTGGGTTTTTTGTTTTTTGTTTGTTTTTGAGACAGGTCTCTCTCTGTAGCCCAGGCTGGTCCTGAGTTCACTGTGGAGTCCAGGGGTGGACTCACGGCGATCCTCCTGTCGCAGGCTCCAGAGTGCTGGGATTACAGGCGTGTGCCTCCACACCCTGCTTATGTGGTGCTGGGGAATCAAACTTGGGTCCTTAGTGCTTGGTGTAGCACTTTCTAGGCAAGCGCTTTCACTATTTAGCCATTCCTCCAGCTCTCATTGAGTTCTTAAGTGGTTAGACTGAGCTTGAACTGATGATCCTCCTGCCTCAGCCTTCCAGAGTTCTGGGATTATTGACCTGTGCCACCAGACCCAGCTGAGACTTGGATTCTTTCAGCTCAAAAAAAGTAAACAATTTCTTTCCTTCAAATTTCACAGGTGTTAAACATTTAGAATTCTTTCCATTAGTTTATCAGCTTAGATAAGGACCAGGTGTATGGATAAATCATGTAAATATTTCATATTTTTATATCATTCGTTGTCTCTGGACTGTGTATGTCTTTTGCCTGGGAATTGCTCCTGCTTAGGCACTTGCTGGTGCTATAACGGCCTCCCATTGTCGGTTCTTTTCAAAGCAGGAGCTTTCTTCGTCAACAACATGGGCCTGCATGAACAATCATGCGTGATATGATTATGGCCAGCTATGTCGAAGACAGTGAACGGCTCTTAAAGAAGCAGCTGTTTTGTGCGTGTGGCCCTGGGCATGGCTCTTCCCAGCCTACTTTTTCGTTTTCGATTTTGAGACAAGATTTCACTAAGTCGCTAATTGCCCTGGCTGGGCCCAACCTGCCCTCCTCCTGGTTCAGTCTCCCAGAGTGCTGGGATTACAGGCCGGCACCACCAGGCTTGGCTGAAAGCCATTTTAAAATTACAACATGATTATGAAATTAGAGCCATCTGTGTTGAAATCCATCCCTCTGTACGTGAGCTCTGCGGCACTTCTGTTCTCGCGTGTTTCGTGGGAGATGTCGTTCACCCCGCTGTTACTGCTGCAGCAGGGAGGCTGGAGTGGGGTTAGGAGCCGAGAGTTGACTCAGGAAGGTGGAGCTCATGGGAGACTCAAGCGAGAAGTAGTTTTATTGAAAGTGAAAGCGAAGCCCTTGGGAGGAGGCCAGGGAGGGGCCGCGAGAGAGGTGCCAACCCTGGTTTGGGGCTGTTTTCTCTTTGTATACTGCTGTGATTTTTTTATGGATTCCTGGTTAGCTAGCAGGAGCGTGAGGCTCTTGGGCCAATGTACAGGGAAAGTTTCCTGCTGTCGTGTGGATGGTGCACTTTGTTAAGGGGAGGGTGCTTCACATGGGTCCACTGGAGTGCCCTGTTGGTGTCCCTGCCTGTGCTCCTGTCCCCGACATTTCTCGACACCACTAAAGTGTTTCTGTGGGTTAAATTGCAAATAAGTTATGCTTTGGAAAGTGCCTGCCATATACTCAATATTAAGCAAATATTTATTATTTTGTAGTGAATTTTCATCTTACCTGGTAGTGAGTAGGGAGGCTCCTAGTAAGCGTATCCCATGAAAGTTCACTTTTCATTAAAGTTACCATTTATATACTTAAAATTGTGTGTGTGTGTGTATGTGTGTTACTTGAGATTAAACCCTGGACCTTAACCTGAGTGTGGTGGTGCATGCCTGCAGTCCCCACACTCAGGAGGCTGAGCCAGGAGGATGGCCATAAGTTGGAGGCCAGCCTGGGGAGACTCTGCCTCAAACCAGAACAACCCTCACCCCACCCTGGGTCTTCGCATTGAGCTGCATTCATAGTGTCTATTTGTTTCTTTTGAGACAGAGCCTTGCTGCATTGCCCAGGCTGGCCTAGAACTGGCATGGTCCTGCTTAAGCCTCCCACAGTGCTGGGAGTGCAGGTGTGTGCACAGCTGCTAGGAGAGAGCTTAGTGTTCTCACTGTAGACGCATGCGAAAGGTTAGTGTTGTAGGTCATGCATATGTTAATTAGCGTGATTTAGCCATTCCATAATGTGTTCATATATCAAAACATCATGCTTATCCCATAAATATATGTAATATTTGTTTACCAGTTGAAAAAAACAAATGGGGCTTAGGGCAGTAGTAGTAGAGCTTTTGCCCAGCGTGTGTGAGCCCTGGGGAAGGATCCCTAGAACTGGGAAAAAAATTGCCAGAGGTTGTGGCACAGGCCTGTAATCCTGGTTACCTGGGAGGCTGAGGCAGGAGGACTTCATGTTAAAGTCCATCACAGGCAACTAGGTGACTTAGCAAGACTCTGCCTCACAACACAAAGTAAAAGTTGTGAGAAAATACAGCTCAGTGCAGAGGCTCTGGGCTCAGCCCACAGTACCACAAGTAAAATCAGTAAGATTTTGAGTAACTGAGCCAGAAAAAATGAAATGACTGTGGATGTTATGTGATGCTCGACATTGTTCCAGGTAAGGACACAGAACACTGGTGTGAAGTGTCGATCAGTTCTGTATTTTGAACTGAACTAAACCCAGGAGGGCCGGGTGGGAGCCGGAGAGACATGCCATCTTCCCCGACCAGTCGGTTAGAAGCAGGAACGTCGCAGTTTGTGTCCTCGGACAAGGCTGTACCTGTGCCCAGACAGAGGGAGCAGTCGATGCATCGCCTGTCACCAGCCCGGCTCGGCCGCAGCTTGAGCCATTGTCAGTGATCGCCACCTCAGAGGCACGCAAGGGTAACTCCATAACTGATCTTGGAGGATGTGCAAAAGGGGCAGAGATCTCCTGCCGGAAGTGCTGCTCTGGGGCTGGGGCCTGCTTAGCGGCTAAAGCACCTGCCTGGCAAGCGCGAGGCGCTGGGCTCAAACACCCAGAAACACACTGAAAAGGTTAGCTAGGTGTGGTGGTTCACATCTGTAATCTCAGCAATTAGGAAGGGAATGGCTCAGCGGTTAAAGCACTTGCCTAGCAATTGCTTAGGTAAGTGCTAAGTACCCGAGTTCAATTCCCCAGCAGCACGCAAGCTGGGTGTGGTGGTGGTGCACGCCTATAACCCCAGCACTCGGGAGGCTGAGGCAGGAGGATGGCTGTGAGTCCAAAGCCAGCCTGGGCTCCCCAGTGAGTTCAGGACCAGCCTGGGCTGCAGAGTGAGACCCTGTCTCAAAAAAAAAAAAAAAAATGCTGGTAAAGATACAAAAAAAAAAGGAAAGTCATACACTGTTGGTGAAAATATAAATTATTCTAACTGTTGTGGAAAACAAGGTGGTGGTACCTCAAAAACCTAGGAATTTTAGTCTGTCACTGCTGAGGAAGCCGACAGGATAGGCAGGTTGGAGCAGGGACAAGGGTCCTCTGAGGGAGAGGCCCGAGATCAAACTGCAGCAGGAGTAACCCTGCCGCTGGCGGAGTGCGCCTCTGCCTGTCATGGTCTTTTGTTTTCCTGTCTTCCTGGTTCTTCCTCCCCTAAAACACTTGGCGGGCAAATGTTGTAGGCTTTACTCACATGAAAGGATAAAGGGCAGGAGAGATGAACTCACACATCGCTGTCGCTTGTTGCCGTTCGCCCAGGCAGCAGCCTCGCTGCCAGGTGGTCAGCAGCCTGGGTGACTGTGGGAGCCTGACAGGGGGTAAGCAAAAGGCAAAATTCATGAAGGGGGCTGCACACATGGAAAAAGCGGGCATTCAGGTCTGGGTCCCCTGCCCAATCAGGAGGATCTGGTGCCTCCTGTTATTATTTGTGTGCTTGTTTTGAGGCAGGGTCTCTCTCTGTGGTCCAGATTGGTCCTGAACTCACTGTATAGCCCAGGCTGCCCATGAACTCACAGCAATCCTCCTGCCTCAGCCTCCTAGGGCTGGGATCACAGGGGTACACCACCACATCTGGTTTACCGAGCCCAGGGCCAGGGTATCGCGCTGGCAAGCGCTTTAACTGCTGTGCTGTTCCTCCAGCCCTGTCTTCTAGCAAACTTTCTCTTTGTGACTTCTCCAACTCCAGCCACATATTTCAGTTATAGGCCTGAGAGTCAGAACATGGAGAACCGGCTTCAAGTAACCTGTAAGCCAAGGATGTTACCCCACTACTGGGCTTTTCCCCAGAGGAAACGAAGTCATGATGTGGGGAGACACCTGCCCTGCCAGGTGTACTGCGGCATCATTCACGATGGCCAAGTGCAGATTGGAGTCCAAAGTGCCCAGCACGGGGTGGGCAGGTAGAGAGGACACTGGTGGCGCGCTCTTCCGCCCAGAGAGAAAGAGACTCAGCTGTGAGCACAGGGGTGGGGTCGGAGGACGTGCTGCTGCGTAGAGAAGCCAAGCAGCGGGAGCATAGCGCAGCAGTTGTCCCTGCATCGCAAGAGCAGGCCGGGGTTTGGCATGCTGGGCAGGAGACTCGCGGTGTGTTCAAGGCTTCCCTGGGCCACAGAGTGAGGTCAGGAGCAGCCGGGACCCTGGAGTGGGACCCTGTCTCAGAAAAGTAAGTAAGACTGGAGGATAGCACAGCAGTTGGAGCGTTTGCCTAGTGAGCATGAGGCCGAGAGCTCAATTTCCCAGCACCACAAAAGATGGAGTGGAGGTACATAGTGGTAATCCGGCACTCTGGAGGCTGAGGCAGGAGGATTGCTATGAGATCAAGGCCAGCCTGGGTTTGCATAGTGAGCTGAGCACCAGTCTGAACTACAGAGTGAGAGCCTGTCTCAAAAAATATAATAAAATGAAAAAGTAAAATAAGCCAGGTGCAGAAGGGCAGATACTGCCTGTTAAAAAGTTAAAAAAAGAGAAGAAAAAATACTCATTCAAGCAGAACAAAGCTTTCAAAATGCACGCCAACTTCCTCCTGGGCGACTTGGTGACTTATCGAGACCCTGCCTCAGCATAAATGCCAGTGACCTGGAGGCGTAGCATGGTATGGAGGCCCTGGGTTCCGTCCTTAGCACCACAGAAAGATGTAAAAGGAATAAATGAAAAACAGAGGGAGAGAAATCATTATTCTGTCAATGCTCTGCCACTACAGGCCTGAGCTGCCACAGGCACGGGCCACCCAAAATCTGTGTGTGGTGAGTCACCAGCTGAACAGGCCTCCGGGACCCAGATTCCAGGCCCCGATCACACCACTGGCGGTGAGCATGACGGTGGCTGAGAGAGAAGACGGGTGATCCCATGAGGGATGCTTCATTTCACGTGGCTCTGTCTGCCTAGGAAAGAGTCTGAAGGATGCAGTCAAAAGAGAAATAGCTTAAAATTAATATAAATGTATATCCTACACAACCTCTGCAGAAAATAAGAAATTTTAGAATCATTTCTAAATAAATTTTCTCCTCTAAAAAGGGTATATTACTGGGGTATGGTGACACGTGAGTGCAATCCCAGCACTCCAGGAGGCGGAGGAGGAGGAGGAACAAAAATTTGAGTCTAGTCTATGTAACTTACCCATAGTGTCATTTGAACACTGCAGAGACCCTATTTTAAGATTAAGAAAAAAAGTGGGGATGTAGCTCAGTACAAAAGCTCTAGGCTCAACACTATACTCTACTATAAAAAAACCAAAAATCCCACAAAAAACACAAAAAAACACCTATAATATAGAAGGAATTGGGTTGATGGGTGGGTTGTGTTTGGTACATAGTGGGTAGGTAGGCATAGAGCTCTTTCTTTCTTTCTTTCTTTCTTTGAGACAGGGTCTTGCTCTGCAGCTTAGGCTGGTCCTGGACTCACCGTGTAGCCAAGTCTAGCCTTGAACTCCCAGTGATCCTCCTGTCTCAGCTTCCTGAGTGTTGGGATTTCAGGCATGAGCCACCACGCTCAGATTTATGTGGTACTGGGGAATTGAATTCAGGGCCTTGAGCTTGTTAGGTAAGCGCTTTAACCATTGAGCTATTCCTCCAGCCTGCCTTTCTTTTCTGGTCTTTTCTCTTTCTTTCTTTCTTTCTTTCTTTCTTTCTTTCTTTCTTTCTTTCTTTCTTTCTCTTTTTAAAGAATTGAACCCAGAGTATTTGCCGTGATTTGAGACAGGGTCTCACTAAGTGGCTTAAATGCCTAGACTGGGTTTGAACTCATGATCTTCCTGCCTCTGCCTCCCATCATGCTGGGAGTGTAGGCCTGTGCCCCCAAGCCGGGCTAGGCAGGTTTTTCTTGACTGAATCGTTGGCTTAAATAGACGTATGGAGGCCTAAGGGTGTAGCCAGTGGTCCAGCCCTTGCGAAGCACACCTGAGGCTCGCGTTGTAACTGTTGGAGGGATTAGGTCAACTTGATGAGATTAGGAAAACACCCAGTGCGGAGCTTTGAGGTGTGTGTGAATGACGTGTGGGCCAGAGTGAGAGAAGAGCACCCCCTCTGGCGTGGGAGGCCTCACCGGCAGCTTGACCTAAAGAAAAAGGCGGGAAGACAGAAGATAGTTGCGGCTTCTCCGGGAAAGGGGGCGGGGGGGTGGTTCTGGCCTTCACGTGGTCTCCAGACATTGGCTGGTTCCTGTCTTTAAATCGCCAGCTGCCAGCTCCATTACAGATTCTCTGCAGTCTCTCGCCTTCGCCTTGCTTTGGACAGCGGTCCACGGCAGGCTGGCGCCGGCTGCCTCGCAGTCCTGGGCTGGAGTCCTGCCCCTCATCTCAGCATCTGCCGAGCCCTCCAGCTTCTGCAGGTGTGTGTGGCCATTTTGGAGACTCTCCTCAGACTCGTAAGCCCTCCAAATAAATTCCTGCATATAACTCACTCTGCCTTGCTAAGGGCCCTACCCAATACGCACAAGGTGAAAAGAAATCTAGATTTTAATCCCAACCCAAGCTGTATGGAATAGGTGAACTCCCTTATGGGGCTGGAGGAATGGCACTTTGGTTAATGGCACAGCCTTACGTCTTGCAAGCACAGGCCCTGAGTTTAATTCCCCAGCACCACATAAGGCTGGGCATGATGGCTCATGCCTGTAATCTCAGCACTCAGGAGGCGAAGGTAGGTGGTTTGTCCTGAGTCCAAGGCCAGCCTGGGCTATACCAGTGAGTTCAGGACCAGCCTGGGCTACAGAGCAAGACGCTTTCCAAAAAAAATTATGTGGCATGTTAATGTCTCATTAGGGGCGAAGACCAAAAACAGGAGCTGCCCAATTTAGAGGTGCAGCCATGAGCAGAGTCTCTCCCCATATTTATTGGGGGGAAAAGGTACAATAAAAGGGAAAATGCTTAGGGCAGTGTATCATTTACAAAGAATTACTAAAAGCAGACCCAGCACTCACACGATGGCTGAT
This sequence comes from Ctenodactylus gundi, assembly GCA_004027205.1. Classification (NCBI taxonomy): domain Eukaryota; kingdom Metazoa; phylum Chordata; class Mammalia; order Rodentia; family Ctenodactylidae; genus Ctenodactylus; species Ctenodactylus gundi. Next base: position 33,284 of record PVKB01005258.1, read on the forward strand.
TAAAGCTACAGAACATACAGGCAGGGTAGTGAACGAGGTGACAAGGCAGGTGGACATTAAAGAAATGCACACGGGGGAGAACATACAGCTGTACTTGAAGTAGGCGACTCCTCAATGGTTTGCTCCACGCGTGAACATTGCAAAGCCTTGGTAGAAGAAAACAGAGGAGGACACACGTGCTCTCAGCAAGCACTTTTCAATTGTGAGGCAGAAAACCAAAATAATTATCAATTTGTGGATTATTAAGAGGGTCTCACATATTAAGAACGACCACTCCTTTCAGGAAGAAAGGGGCAATTAGGAGAACTAAGTGTGCATATGTATGCTCCCTCACTGTTGGACATACATGTGCCCGTGAGGATATGGTACCATTGCTGTGACTTTGTCTTTGTCATCCATAAATGAAGATACTGAGTTGCAAATCCGAGCACTTGGGAAAAATTTGTGTACCATTTCAGGATTTTACAATTAGGGTAGCCTGAATTGCAAGATTCTTGGAATCTTTTATGCTGTGTAAGTTACGTCCTAGTTATGTATTCGTGGCTGGGACAGAATGCCAACATTCCCCGTTAAGGGAGGAAAGATGCATTGAGCTTGCAGTTTCAGAAGGGCTCGCACAGTCTGTTCACGGGCAGCCCGCAATTGTTGGGGAGCTGCTCACGACATTGCAGACAGATGTCAGGTGAAGCAGGAGCCAAGGGCTGTCCAGGGACTCGGGCAAGGCTGGGTCTTCCCCAGGAAGAAGCTGTAACAGTGTTCCTTCTTCCTTCCTTGCTTTAGGCTGCCAGTTGGGCCCGCCGGCTACAAACTGGTTGGCGGTTCTTCTCTCATTTCCTGGCCCACAATCCATAAAACACACCTGAAAGCTCTTCCCTGGGTACCTCCCAATCTCAGTAAGTTGACACAATCTCTCCTGGTCAACTCCCAAGCACCCACTCTTTAGTAAGTTAGAGAGACTCAGTCTCAAAATCAAAATTTTTTTATTTTTTAAAAAAGAAGGCTGTCACCTAGCTCAGTGTGAAGGCCCTAGGTTGATTGATCCCTCTTGCTACAAGAAACAAAAACAAAAAGATAAACAACCACTGGTTGCTCCAGGTGACCTGCATGCACACAGACGCCCGGATCCCGGGGGACAGGCTCTTCCTTGGGGAGAGCTCTGCTGTTAGTGCAGTGGGAGATATTGGGAGATCAGAGCTGAGGTCATCTGGAACCATGATTATAAGGATTTGGGAGGTTGCTTGGTTTTGAGACACACCTAAAAGAAAAATATAGAACAAAATAAAACTACTTAATCTTTCTAAAACATAGGTATTATCTTGTAGTTCTGAAGCTTAAAAGCCTCTTCAAAGTTCCCCAGTAAGATTAGAGGATCCAAGCCCTTTGCAGAGCTTCTGGGGCATTTCCCAACCTGTCCACTTCTCTCCAGCCTGATCCTCTCCCTTGGCACCCAGTCCTTTGTGTGTGTGCGTGCATGCGTGCGTGTGTGGCCAGGGGCTAGGGATCCAGTCTAAGGCTGTCACACTGAGCTACATCCTCAGCATGTGTTTTATGCTTAATTTCAAGCAGAGCCTCGCTAAATTGTCCAGGCTGGGCTTGAGCTTTTGATCCTCCTGTCTCAGCCTCTCAGGCCGCTGGGATTACAGGCCTGCACCACTGGGCCGTGCACCGTTTTCTTTCCCTCCTCCCCCCCCCCCCCTTTCTTTCTCTCTGAAGAATCTCAATGGGTTGGAGGGAATTTAAGTATTTTTTTCCTTCTCTGGAAATTCTGTGATGGAGAATAACAAATGCCTACCAGGAAGTACAACACTTCTCATGAGCCTGTGGCACAGTGAGCTGTCAGCGTGTCACTGGCCACAGAGTCCTTTGCACTCTGCTGTCCACATCTCAGAAAGCCATTTATTTTGGTGAGAAGGAGAGAGAGCTTACTCAAACCAAGGCGATGGAGGGGTTCACAACTTGACACATATGACTTAAGGGAGGAAAGGTTTTTTTTTTAGCTCCTGGTTTCAGGAGATCTCAGTCCACTCATGAGCAGCTGGCCGGGGGAGAGGCCTTGTGAGAGCCTCACTGGAGAGAAGCTATTCACAGCATGGAGAGACAGGAGTGGAGGCTAAGGAAGGGCACGGCTAGCCCGTGCACTTCCAGGTAATGGCTCAGTGACCCATGCTTTCCTGGTCAAAGATTTTTTGATTTTAGATCCGCCCCTCTGATCAGGCCCTATCTCCCAACATTAAAAGAAATCAGTGAGTTAACCTCCCTGATTGAATCAACTTCCGAATGGGAGGCTGCTGCGGGAAAGTCCATAGCCCTGCCCTCGCAGTGGGGCTATACCGTGAGACAGGACGTGGCCATGCCTGCGCCATCTCTCCCTTGCTCCCTGACTGGCCGCTCCCTCTCTTGCCTGGAAGTGAGACTGGACTCTGACGTGCTGGTGCTGCCTCAGGTGGGGCAGGTGGTGTATGCCATAGGCCTGTGGGAATCTGGAGAAGCCACTCTCTCCAAAGGAAAACAACCTAATTTTTTTCATTTAAGTAGGAGGTCTCGCTCTCACTTGGTAGTCCTGAGCTCACCCTGTAGCCCAGGCTGTCCTTGACTTAGGGCAGTCCTCCGGCCCTAGCCTTCCCAGTGCCAGGATTACAGGTGTGCACCATCATCCCCAGCCCTGATCTTTGAAGTTCCACTTTGCCCTGAGGGGCTGGAGGAATGGCTCAGCTCCCAGCATTGTGTAAACTGGGTGTGGTGGTTTATGTCTTATAATCCCAGCACTCCAGAGGCTGAGGCAAGAGGATTACTGTGAGTCCAAGGCCAGCATGGGCTCCACAGTGAGTTCAGGACCAGCCTGGGCTACAGAGTGAGCCCCTGTTTTAAAAACAAAACAAAACAAAACCAACCGACCAACCAAACAAACATTTTCCCTTGAGGTTACACAGGAAGGCGTCTACTGTTGATGTGCTGCAGGGGCTGTGAGGGGCCCAGCTTCGGCCAGAGCCAGGTGGGAAAGGGACAGCCACCGCCTGTGGGTGTTACTGGCTGCGGAGGCCGTAAGCTTAGCTCTTTTGCTAGCTGCAGACTCAGCCAGAGGAGGTCGGAGAATCAAGTGATGACGGTGGGTTTGTCTACACTCTGTCTGTATTTGTTATACCGTGGGGTGTGGCTTCCCGGAGCAAACTGCCAGGTTCCTGAGCATTGCAAACAGAGGACTGCACGCGCACACGACAGCAAGGAAACCACAGCGGGTTTGTTAATGTGAAGGCACGCCGGGACGACGCGAATGCCGCCGGCCCGCAGAAGGGGCCGTGGCTGGAGGCGTGGGGGTAGCCGTGGGGACCCAGCGCCTGCCCAGGCCCCGGGTGACCTCCCGGGCGTCCTAGAGCGTGACTGGCAGGTGCTGACTGCCGCCCGCATCCGTCCCACATGCGCCTTCCCAGGATTCATTCTCTCATAATTGCAGGAGATGGAGGCCACGTGCACGGGCCCTCCGCGAACGGAAGTTACAGTAGGGCATGGGGCAGGGGCAGTGCGCCTGCGTCCCAGCTGGTTTCCCTGGGCTCTTACGGGCGTTGCCTGGGATGGGGTCCCACAGCATGGAGAGCAGGGACAACGGTCCCCACCCCCGACTGATTGCCTCTGTATTGTGATTGTCAACATTTTTCCTTCTGAAATGTTGGTCTCTTGAAAATGTCTTTCTTGTGCCTTTCAGGTGTCGGTACCTGGCGGCTTTGATCGCGTAAGAATCAAAATCAGGTCTGTCTTAGACTTCCCCTGCTGGAGCCACTTGGCTCTGTTAGGACGTGCCGTGAAGGGCCCTTCTCCGGCCCCAGCCACTGCCCTGCCGTGGGGTTCCACCATTCCTAGCCGCCTCCTGGGGATGGACTGCGACCTTCTGAAACTGTGAGGTCAGGTGTGTCTTTCCTCCCATAGGTGGTGGTGTCAGGTATCCTGCCCCAGCAGTGAGACAGTGACTAAGACAAGGCCACAGCCCAAGTAGGAGGGGCTTTAAAAAGTGTCCCTCTTCCCACAGGGTCTGGGGGCTCAGTCCTGCGACTCCAGCACTCTGGGAGGCTGAGGTGGGAAAAATGCAAGTTTGAGCCCAGCCTAGGCAACTTCGATACTTAGTGAGACCTTGCTTCAAAATCAAAAATAAAAATGACTTTGGATGTAGGTGTCAGGACTCAGTCCCCAGTACCAAAAAACCAATACCAAAACCAAAACTGTTTGCTCTTTCTGTTCACTTTGGTTGTGAACCATGTCACCCAGGGATGCTGTAGGCCTGGCTGTGGAGCTGGCCAGCCCGGCAGGCTGGGGCTTGAAGGAGTGTACCTGCGGTGTGACCGTTGGGTGTCACTGGGGTCACTGGGGCCCAACAAATGATCATAGGTGTATTGAGCAATGAAGTATGTTTTTCCTTTGAACTGTCACTGGCCGAGCATGTGGCAGGGGAGCCTGTCTTTGTCCCTCAGGCCCGCAGTCACAGTGACCGTGGCAGGCAGGCAGGCAGGCGCAACTCTGTAAATGAAGATCAGGTCGTTTTTATTCAATATACTCTGGGGGAGACGGGGGAACTCTCAGAATCTTCAGTAGACAGGATGGGAGTGTAGCTCGGTGGTTAGAGCACGCGACTAGTGTGCACAAGACTGTGGATTTGATTCCCCAGCACCACAGAAAAATTAGCCAGGTGTGGGGGCACACGCCTGTCATCTCGGCACTTTTTCACAGTCTGTGCAACTTTTATTTCAATTGGGAAGCAATCAAATCTATGTACAGTCTAAAAGCAGTATGAGGTGAGTAGAAAGAGGTACCCAGTGTACAGGGAGAGGCCCGGGCTTTGCCCTGGCAGGCGTGTGGCTGAACCCGGGAGAGGACGCTTACCCACCTGGCTTCTAGCCTGTCTATCTGTCCCCACTGGGCAGACAGCACCCCGAGGCCACACCACACAGCCAGCCTGGCTCAGACAGGCCTGGAGGAAGCCAAGGCTCAGCCTGCATTCAGCTAGTGAGTCCAAACCTTCAGGGTGCTACCCACCGCCCCGTCAAGAGCCGCCCTGCACATGGCCAACACTGTCACACTGCCCTGGTGGCGGAACAGGGTCTGTGTGCAGATCACCTTGTCTAAGTCGCCAAGGTGCCCAGGCTGGCCTTGAACTTGTGACCCTCCTTCCCCCTTCCTCAGCCTCCCAGAGTGCAAGGGTTGCAGGCCACTGGGCTGGCTCTGTTCTCGTTTTTGTCTTCACCTGTCAGGGTGCTCCTGGCCCAGGGCCAGAGCCATCGGAAACCTCCTTACTCTGCTGAAATTGTTATGAGCGCTCCTCTTCGCTCCTGGAGTCCTACTTGTAGCTTCGAAAGTGGCACTTGGTGGCGTGAGTTCCTGCAGTGTTGTACCATGGCAGGTTCTCGTTTTCCGTGCTCTCTCCCAGGCCTGCTGGGTCCTGAGCCGCTCCCACATCAGCAACGCGCCTTTTGCCTCGTTCGTATAGGGGACCCCTTAGATTTTGTTTGGTGAGCTCTGCCTATGGGGGTGGGTGACGGAGGACAGGGACAGGACAGGCCGATGCCTGGGAATGGGGATGAAGCCCCGCCCCGCCAGGTTTCCCTGCGCTGGCCCTCCGTTTAGGGGCAGGCACCCACTTTGCAAGGCTGCTATTAAAAAGCTTCATTCCTCTGTCCCCCTTACCTCAGCATCCTTTATGTGCATAGGTGAACCCCTGTCGCCATTTCCCAGAACTTTAAGATCGCCATACTCTGAGGTTCTGGTCACTTGGGGCGCACACCCCTCCAGTCTAATATATTGTCAGAATTAAAAAAAAAATACAAAACAGAAACACTGGGGTGGTTTAAAACACGCTTTTGAAAATGTCATTTATCTTCCCAGAGCTTCAAATTGCTTCCAGGGCTGGGGCATGGTGGTGCACACCTGTAATCCCAGTACTGGGAAGGCTGAAGCAGGAGGATTGCCATGAGTTCAGGACCCGCCTGGACTACAGAATCTCAAAAGTAAGTAAGTAAGTAAGTAATTGTTTCTCAGTGTTTTGTCGACCTGAAGTTCACTTTCCATGAAAGAGCTCTTGGCCAGAAAATATGCCAGGTGATGCGCTTTGCTAAGAGATGCTTAGCGCCAGGGGGAAAGTTAGCAACCTTAGCCCTGGTGTTAAAATCATGGCTCCTTGAGTTTGGGTCCTGTCACCTCTTTTTTTTTTTTTTTTTTTGGTTTTGATAGAAGGTCTTTCTTGTTAATCCTACCTTCACAGGCAAGAAAATGTTCTTTGCTTCCTTTACGTAACTTCGCGTTTCCACATAAATAATATGCCTCAAGGAAAAAAGGTGGAGAGTCGGTAGGGAGAGAGCAGGAGGGCGGAGAGCCTGGTTACAGCGGACTGGCACCCGCACTGGAGCCCTTCCAGGCCCGGAGCCTCTGGGGGGGATGGGGCGGAGTCTCCAGGGATTAATGAAGAAGGCCCTGTCACCTGGGCAGGGAGGAGCTTTTACCTGTGGCTCTGCAACAAAGAGACCATTGTGTTTCAGCTTAGAACCTTTCCTTGGCATTTTCAAGGTAATTGGCTTAACCACAGCGCAAACAAAACGCTTGGACTCCCCCACACTGCGCTGGACCTGGGTTTATTTTTAAGGCTCCTGTAGGTTGTTTTTGGTCTTTCTTTCTGGTAATGGGGCTCTGAGGGGGAAACCCAGCCCTGGCAAATCACGGGTCCAGAGCTGATGGCCTATGTCAGGCCACTTGAGGGTGCGGGCCTGTAATCCAAAGAGGCCGACGCAGGAGGATTCCAAGTTGGAGCTTAGGCTGGGTAATTTAGTGAGTTGGCAAGACCCTGTGTCAAGGTCAAAACCAGCCACACACACACACACACACACACACACACACTAATATTTGAGGGGAAGAAAGTCATTGGCTGCAAGGATGGCTCACGTGGGGGCCCAGGGCCGCTCCAGCTAGGACCAATGCTGGAGCTAAGCGCGTGCTAAGTTCGTACTGTGTATGCTTCTCCGGTGAGCAGGCTTCATGCCGGCAGAGCCATCAAGCAGCAGCTGGAAATGT
>PVKB01005258.1:40430-104322 GCA_004027205.1 Ctenodactylus gundi
CCCCCCCCCCCCCCCCCCGTGTATCAGGAGGCTGGTGCGGCCGTATACACACACCTACATGCCAGTCACGTAAATCCATTTGTATTTTTACTACACTCTACTCTTATCTTTAGAGTATATCCCAACCTACATTAAGAAAACTCACCTGTCAAACGTCCTTAGGCAGATCATGAGGGGGTGGGTTCCCATAGGGGTGACCAGATGGGGCTCAGCAAATCTCCCTGACAGGCAGGGCCCAGAGCACTTTTCCACACTTTTTCTCCCAGACATTTTTATTTTTGCTTTGGAGACAGGGTCTAGCTAAATTGCCATGTTGCCCAGACTGGGCTTGAATTCATGATCCACCTGCCTGCGCCTCCCAGAATGCTGGGATTTTAGAGCTGTTCCACCCCACTCAGCCTTTCTCTCTCTCTCTCTTTCTCTCTCTCTCTCTTTCTTTCTTTCTTTCTTTCTTTCTTTCTTTTTCTTTCTTTCTTTCTTCCTTTCTCTTTCTCTCTTTTTTGTTTTAAGACAGGTTCTTGCTACTTTGCCCAGGCTAGGACTACATTTCCCACTCTCCTGTCTCAGCCCCCTGGAGTGCTGGGATTGCAAGGGTGAGTCTCTGCACCCTGCTGGCTGTTTCATCTTAAGGTGAGATGGCTGCCCAGCACCTTATGGACTAGGTTGATTTCTGGACTTTCAGTAGCTTGGTGGAATTTGGGTGTGACGGGCTGGAAGAAGATAGCTAACCAGCCTCGGGAGGAAGCGGGAAATTGCATGTTTAAGTTGTACTTTTTTTGTTTTGTTTTCTTGAAAGTACAATTTTGTTTTATTTCAGTACTGGAGATTGAACTCTGGGCCTTCACACTTAGCCACATTCCCCATCTCATTTTTATTTTTGATTTTGTGATAGAATCTCACTAAATCTCCATGCTGGGCTCCACTTTGAAATTCTCCTGCCTCAACCTCCCAGAGTGCTTGGATAAACAGGCATGTGCCACAAAGCCCTGCAAAAGTACGATTTTAAAATAACAATTTTCCTTTTCTCTTGTAGCTCTTTTATTTATTCTGCCCATCTCAGTTTCATGCCCATCACTTCTAGTGGACCCGACGTGGGTGTGGACAGCAGGGAGGTTTATGGCTCTGGGGGATATGTGTGTTTGTGCAGTAGCTTTAAAAGAAAGTTTAACATATTTTTTAAAAATTTAAGAAAAGCTTACATGAAAATATTTCATGGAGCAGTAACAAGGGTTGTATCTTATCGAAGTATTATAAAAGAGCTAATAAGTTAAAAGTCTATAAACTAAAATGTTGTAGTACTCTAAAGATAATTTGTTATTGAACAAAAAAGTATTTAAAAATAAATTTAGGCCAGGCATAGTAACATACACCTGTAATCCCAGCATTCCTTTAAAATTTTTAAAACTTTTTCCTCTCTTTTAAATTTACGTATCACTTCTCTTTCCTCATCCCTCCCTCACACCTTCTCTGTATCTTTTACATTTTTTTATGATTTGGTTTTCTCATATTAGAGACCATATGATATTTAACTTTCTGGGTCTGATTCATTTAACTGAGCATAATGTTCTCCGGGTGCATCCATTTACCTACCAATGACCCAAATTTGTTGTTCTTTATGGCAGAGTAATACTCCATTGTGTATATATACACAAAATATATACAATACACAAATATATAATTTACACACCTTCTTTATCCAGCCATCTGTACTCAGGCATATTGGCTTCTTCCAAGATTTGGTTATTAAAAATTGTGCTGCTATAAACATGGGTATGCATTTGTCAGCACAGGAGGGTGACTTCGACGCTCTTGGGAGGCACCCAGCAGAGGTAGGACTGGGTCACATCCATGGTCAGGTTTCTGGGGAGTCTCCACGCTGCTTTTCATAGCCATGGCACCGGGCTGCAGTCCCACCAACAGTGTAGGAGGCTCCCTTTTCCTCTCTGTCTCGCCAGCACTTGCTATGTTTTTGAGTTTTTAATAACAGCCATTCTTAGGTTGAACCTCAGTGTTGTTTTAATTTGCATTTCTCTGATGGCTAAAGATGTTGGACATTTTATCATGTATTTATTGGCCATTCAGACTTCTTTGGAGAACTGTTTATTCATTTCAGATTCCCATTTTTTGATTGGGTCCTTTATTTGAGGGAGTCTAATTTTTAAAAATTCTTTGTATATTCTTTTTTTTTTTTTTTGAGGCAGGGTCTTGCTCTGGAGCCCAGGCTGGTCCTGAGCTCTCACTATGGAGCCCAGGCTGGCTTTGGACTCATGGCAGTCCTCCTGCCTCAGCCTCCCGAGTGCTGGGATTACAGGTGTACATTCTTGGTAACAGTGCTCTGTCTGAGGAGTAGCTGGAAATTCTGTTTCCTCATTTTGTAGGTGCTCTCTTCACTCTGTTGATTGTTTCTTCTGTTGTGCAGAAGCTTTTTAATCTCACATAGTCCTGTTTGTCAATTTTTGGTGTTTTCTCTTGTGCTTTGGGTATTTTATTGAGAAAGTTCTTGCCTATGCTATGTCTTTGAGAGTTTTGTCTACTTTTTCTTTTCTCAACAGCTTCAGTGTTTCCATTTTAAGTCTTAGACTTTGGTCTATTTTGATTTGATTTTGGTGCATGGTGAAAGTTATGGGTCTAGTTTCATTCTGCATATGGCTAGCCAGTTTTCCCAGCACCATTTGTTCAAGAAGCTATCTTTTCTCTGGCATATATTTTTGGTCCCTTTGTGGAAGATCAGATGGCTGACAGTACTGAGGGAGGTTTCTGCATCCTCGGTTCTATTCCATTGATCCACTGTCTGGTTTGATGCCAGTACTATGTCGTTTTCATCACTGTTGCTGTGTGATGTAATTAGATGCCTGGTATCGCGAGGCCTCCTGCTTTTGTTTTGTTGCTTAGGATTACTTTGTCTATTCTTGGCCTCTTGTGGTTATGTAAATTTTCCAGTAATTTTTTCCTAGCTCTGTAAAAATGCTGCCGGTATCTTGATTGGGACTGCATTGAATTTATTTATCAGTTTAGGTAGTACGGCCATTTTGAAACTGTTGGGTCCTCCCTCTGAGGTGTCATGCCCATGCTTGCCCCCTCAGCAAAGCCCCACCTGTCCTGGCTTCCCTGCCCCAAGGCGGAGAGCCTTCGGAGGTGCCTCCACTACCACTCGAGCCTTGGTCTCCTCTCCTCAAATGTCTCTTGTGCTCGTTTCTCCTGGGCACTGTTGAAGAGTGACCCTAAAAACTCAGGTATGCCTGCCTGAGCCTTCTTCTACTCTCAACAGTTCAGGCTTGGGTTCTTCTTTTTTTTTTTTTAATGGTTCCTGCCGACACCACTGCCTGTTGTGGTTGGTGAGCGCTGCTTCTCCCAAGCCAGTCTGGGGCCTTTTCTAGGTGAAGCTCTCATGCGTTTGCAGCTTGTACTTCCTGCCAGCTCATTTCTGGAGGCAGGGGCTACCAGCTGCTGACAATTCCCACTTCTTCCAGATCCATGCTTACCTTGGTCAGAGGTTCTGGGCTCCAGGCTTCCCCCAGTCTGTGGATGCTGGCACCTGTTCACGATCAGCCCGGAACTGCTCCCTGGGCTGCTGCTTTCCACTGCTTCCAGTTTGTCTTTGGGATTTCTGGTCTTCCTGTGGCTTCTTTTCATTTGTCCCTCTCCTAGCTTCCTTGGCCAGGCAGTTTTCGACTATGATCTCAACTTTTAAGTGGGTCTACAGGGAGACACTGTGTAGCTCTGTTACTTAACCACCATCTTGCCCAAAAGTCTGTAATCCCCACATTCTGGGAGGCTGAGACAGGACAGTAGAGTTTGAGCTTAGCCTGAGCAACTTAGTGACTTGGTGAGATTCTGTCTAACATATTTAATAAAAAAGGGGCTAAGGATGTAGCTCAATGTGAAGGCCCTGGGCCGGAATCCCAATGCCACAAAAAAGTGTGTGTGTGTGTGTGTGTGTGTGTGTGTGTGTGTGTGTGTGTGTTAGATAGGAGAATAGGTTAAAACAGATAGGCAAGACTAAGACAGGGCATTCCAATGGCCACGGGAGCCTCCAGAGTGCTGGGATTACAGGTGTGTGTCATCATGCCCAGCTTATGTGGTGCTGGGGAATCAAACTCAGGGTTATGCTCTTGCTAGGCAAGTGCTCAACTGCTGTGCTGTTCTTCCAGCTGTGATACAGACATTTTCAATTAGAACAATTCCCCCCTTACCACTGTTTGCTCATTGATTTCTCCAAAGCCAGCAGAGCAGAAAGCCTCGTCTTTAACACACACACACACACACACACACACACACACACACACACACACACACATACGTGCATGCACACACACAAATGCACACATATACACACATAAGCTCACACACACTTTGTCTCACACAAACACACATACATGCATGTACATGTGCACATAACATACACTCACTTGCATGCATACACATCCATACACTCATACATACAAACATGTGTGCGCGTGCACACACACACACACACACACGGTACTTAGTCACATGTTGACAAGCCCAGCAGAAGGATAGTCAGGCTGAACTCGCAGAGAGGTGTATGCAGAGGCTTCCTACTATGAGCCCAGGGTTTTCTGAGCAGGGAAACGCCATCTGAAGGGAGTGTTGTGAGTGTCCGATTAGAAATTCGGTTTGCCCTGCTGTGGGAAGCATAGGAAAATTTCCTTTTTTTTTTTTTTTTGCCATGCTTAGTCATTAAGCTGGGATCATTAGAGGCGCAGAAAAACCAGCTAGATAAAATCTTTCGCAATGAGATGTGGGGTGACCCCGTGTGCGCACCTGTAGAGCGAGGTGACTCATGCCAGTGGGTGGTGTTCCACCTCCGTGAGGTTCCACGAGTGGAGACAGGGAATTCGAGTGGGGGCTGCTGAGAGCTTATGTAGCTCCTGCTCTAGAAAGAAAACCAAATTGCTGTGAATTATATCAGGTCCCGATCCTCCACATTTCTCTCTGTGACTTTTTGTCAGGGAAGTTACTGGCAAATTAGGGAAAATAACATGTCAGTGATCATCGTTGACTAATTGGTGCTTTTTTTCCTTTTTTATTAATCACTTCTATTTTTTCTTTTCTTTATTTTTTGAGACAGGGCTTACCTTGTAGCTCAGACTGATCCCGAATGCACAAGTGCTGGGATTAGAGGTGTGTGCCACCACGCCGTAATTATGGGGTGCTGGGATTTGAGTGGAGGCCTTGTGCTTGCCAGGCCAGTGCTTTAATCCCGAGCTACGCCCCTAGCCCAGCCCTAATCACAGCGCCAGAAGGCTTCCAAGCCAATGGACATTGGAGGAAGCACTTTTTCCTATTTTTTTTTTTTTAAATTTTGAGACAGGGTCTCGCTCTGTAGCCCTGGCTGGTCCTGAACTCATTATGGAGCCCAGGCTGGCCTTGGACTCAAGTCAGTCCTCCTGCCTCAGCCTCCCGAGTGCTGGGATTATAGGCGTGCACCACCACGCCCGGCTTATGTGGTGCTGGGGAATCGAACTCGGGTACTTAGCGCTTGACATGGCGCTTGCTAGGCAAGTGCTTTAAAGCAAGAAAGGGTTTATTGAAAAGGTCAAGTAAAGTGCTTGAAGAGAGGTTGAGAGCCCGAGAGGGGATCTTGAGTGAGGGTCCCAAGAGAATGAAGGACTTGAGCCCTTTCTAAAGCTTTGGCTCAGGCGGTTTCAAGCAGTTTTCTGTGGCGGGGGTTGTAGACCGATGCAAGCCCGCTGATTACCTTAGGGCATCTATGAGAAGCTGGGAGGGGGAGGACTAGCCGCCCGTCCTGGCTACTTCTCCTGATTGCTCCTGGGGCCAGGGGGCCTTGACTTGGACCTTGGCTCCACCTTGATCCCACTTCCCCTCCCTCGGGGCGCCGTGGCCCCTGGAATGCCCTGCCGTAGTCCTGCCTATCCCTCCTAACCTGTTCTCCTATCCACCGTCTCCCCGTTCTGAGGAGACTACCCTATTTCTTTTGGGGGGGGGGGGCGGTGCCGACCTCTCTGGGTGCCTGATGTTGAGCGGGCAGCCTTGGGGCCCGGGTCCTTCCTAGGCTCTCTGTCCTGTGACCCACGGTAGACGGGCTGGTTCGTGTTGGGCCCCACGTGCGGCGCCCTCTGTAGCACACGGCCTCAGGTCTGTTAGGAAGGACGCAGGCAGGGCGTTCGGTGCACATGGCCACAGGCCTGCACCGGGATGATCGTTGCGGTGGCCCTGCGAAGGCGGGCAGCCCCGTGGGGAACGTGGATCCAAAACTTGAGCTGCCAGGCCGTCCGTCGTAGGTGAGTCATGTGGGCTTTTGGAGAACCACGGGAGCCCGAGCTCCTGTCCTAGGTGCGGCAGGATCGTGCGGGGCTCCACGCCCCGCTGGCCTTCCGAGCACCGCGGCGGGGCCTGATGCTGCTCCAGGACCCGTCCAGCCCGTGAGCCCACGGCCGCTGGAGAGCTCTAAAGTTGCTGCCTGCGCACGGGCCACATAGCTGTGGTAGCGGTGATTTTCTAAACAAGCGATATCCCCCGGCTCTCAGGCGGTGGACTCTGTCGGTGTGACGACGGAAGCCGAGGTTACCGGCCCCCTCTTCCTGAGGAGAGCGTGCCGAGGCTGAAGGAGGGGCCCGCTGGGAGAGGTCGTGAGACAACCTGCTGCCGGCTTCCCGCGAGGGACCGAGCCCCGTTTGGCTTCTTGTTACCCCACACCCGGAGCTGTCGAGCTGTGTGAAACAACAGCGCAAAGCCGAAGTTGGAGTGGGCCTCGGTTCACAGCCTGCACTGACTGTGAAGCCCTGCAGAATACTTCTGGAGGCATCAGAGATTTTTTTTTTTTTTCTGAGACAGCTGATCGAGCCCAGGTCCTTTATACAAAGCCACATCCGCAGCCCATTTTAGTTCTGATTTTGAGATGGGGACTTGCAAAGTTGTTAAGCTGGCCATGCTGGGCTTGAACTCGACACCCTCCTGCCTCAGTCTGCCGCAGCGCTGTGGAGACAGGCCTGTGCGGCCGCATCCAGCTAAACACCATTTTTATTGTAGGGAAAATAATGAGGGGAGTAACTCAAGAGTTGACAACAGGCGACACAATGTGGCTAGGGTAGGCTTGACCCTCTGACCTTGAATAGCTACAATGGACATCGTGCAACTCATACTAACATTTGATACAGCTAACCTATCCTCAGCTTTCCTCAGAAGACACATTTGAGCAATCCTGAACCCTTAACCCCCAGACCTGAGGGATTTCCAAACACTGACGTGTGCAGGCTGTATCTAAAGAAAATGGCAAAGCTCCCTTCAATCCAGTGTGTTGGAAGTTTATAAGGGTTTGCTACAAGAAGGCCGGGTCTGACCGCTCTGTCCTTCCTTGACAGTCCGTGCAGAGTCCTGTCCCGCCCTTTGCTTCATTCTGGGTGTCAGCGATCTATAATAGCAAAGCGAATCTGCAAGAGGCTGGGCTCCTTTTTAGTTTTTTCTTATTTTCCCAAATGTAAGAATGAATTTAAAGAACACTATCAGCGTGTATGGCATGGGATGGTGATGCTTATAATTTTTTCCTTTTTTTTGTGGTACCAGGTATTGAACCCAGAGCCTTCACAATGAGCTACATCTCCAGCCCCACTTTTAAATTACTATTATTACTATTATAATTTTAAGACAGGGTCTTACTACATTGTCGAGCTTCCCAGGCTAGCATCAACCCTACACTGCCCTGCCTCCGCCTCCTGGAGTTCTGGGTTACAGCCCTGCACCACCAGGTCTGGCTTATAAGTGTAAATGTAGAATTTCCCCAAATTTGACGTCATGGTAACTTCTTTGTCAGGAACATACTTAACTATATTTGCTTCGCAGGTTCTTATTGCTAATGACCACCAGTAGCATCCTTAATGCTGAGGTTACAGGTGTGTGCCACCATGCCCAGCTTATGTGGTGCCGATGAGCTGAATCCAGGACCTGTGCTTGTGTTCCCGGCCCCTTACCTGGCTTTGGGAAAGCAGAAATAAAAATACTCCCAGGTTTACAAAAATGTTATGGAATGAAGTATAGATATCTACAATGGAAATAAACAAGAATGTTTCCAAATAAATATCTTACTTCACATTTTTCCAAGTCATCAAGATACTAAAACTTAGTGTGACCTAAAAGACACCTCTCTTTAGAAAAGATCCTGCTGTGGAAGGGGAGCACACCCTCCGTGTGTCTCAGCCCACTGGAAGGGCCGTCCCTCACATTTTGAACAACACATACCAAGTTAAGCGGGCACCTTGAGCTCCATGCCCACCCCAGGGACAAGGTCCTGCAATTCCTGAGTGGAGCCTCCCACTGCTCTCTATGGTTTCGACTGACCCCTGGATATTAGGATTTTAGTCCGCAGTGTCACCTGATGCCCGCTAGGGGTCACCAAATCTTGAGCTGAATAGATGCTTCTGCCTGTCCCAAGTCCCTGGAAACTCCAGCCCTGCCACCCACGCGGTCCCTCCTGACAGCTGGCCCTCAGGGTCTCCTTTTTCCTATGGTGTGGGAGAACATCTGTAAAAATACTGGGGAGTCAACACTAGACGCACGGTACTTTAGAGTAGAGCAGACATTGCGTAGCGTTGGATCATCTGGAGGTTTGTCGATTTGTACCAAGGTGCTCGTGTGTTTTGAAGTCATCCAAATTTTAATATGCACTAATTTGCATACTTAACCATTGTTAAAATATTTGACCGATTTATCAAGAAGGGAAAGGTAGATTTGAAACCGGACTCTGTCATACAGAAGCCGAAGTCTGTGTTCCTGATATTTAGAAAATTTCATCAAAATGATGTTTGTTTTATTAGTTAATAACTTGAGATCAATAAATCCTGGAACTTGCTTGTTAATACTTTTTAAAAATGATGCTGGGGGTCGAGCCCAGCGCCTTCACACGGAGCTACTTCCCCGGCCCGCTTTATCTGTTGATGTTGAGACAGGGTCTCGGTAAGTTCCTAAATTGCCCAGCCTGGGCTTGGCCTGGTCCTCCTCCAGCCTCAGCCTCCCAGAGTGCAGGGATGACAGGCGTGTGCCACCAGGCCTAGCGGTCATTTAAAATACTTTGATTTGAAAATACTGTTTCTCAAAATGAAGTCAGTGTGTACAATAGAACTCTCGAGTTTCAAGTTGAGGAATTCAGTTGTTACCCGGAATCTCCGTGTTGCTTTTTGTGATGCAAGGATTTTCACGTTTTATGAAACTTAGTGTTTCTGAAGGACGAAAAGATTTTTATTTCACGTGGACGTCATTTCAGAAGTCAGCACACTTGGGTCGGAATCGTTTTGTAGAGCTGTAGGTCCTCAGCGCATTTTTTCACGTAAGCACCTTTAATTTTACTCCCCGATTAAGATAAAAAATCAGAGTGAACACAGACAACGAAATCACGACTGTTTACCACAGCAGCGAGCCCCGAAGCGCGGCTAAGCCGGCGCAGCGCTGGATCCCCCCCAACCCACCCGCGCCCACCTGCGCCCAGCGCGGCGCGGGAGCGGGTGCCCGCTAGGTGCCACACTTCCCTTGCGGAGCGGAGCGGGCGCCCGCTGACCGGCCGGGCGGGATCGCCGGCGCTGGCGCCGTGCGCAGCGTCCTGGCTTCCCAAGCTGTGGGGAGCCTTGGGCGCGAGCCCGGAGCCGGTGTCTGCGGACCTCGGGGTTCGCGCGGAGCCCATGGGCGTCGCCGCTTCGGAGGGCTGCCGGTCCTCCTTCGCTCACCCGTTTGCTGTGATAGCGTGTGAGGGTCATTTCATTTTTATCTCTCACCACTTACATTTTATTTTATTTTTTGAGACTGAGTCTCACTCTGTAGTCCAGCCTGGTTCTGAACTCACTGTGCAGTCCAGGCTGGCCCCAAACTCACAGCAATCTTCCTGCCTCAGCCTCCCGAGAGCTGCAATAGAGGCGTGCACCACCACGCCCAGCTAATTTCTACCTGGTCCTGGGAGATCGACCCCAGAGCTTTGTGCATGCTAAAGCTCTGTAGCCACTGAGCGAGCCCCTGAGGTGACCCTTGTTGCAACCCTAGAGAAACTCTCTCTGCTCCCCTTCTCTTCCTTTACCCAATCGACAAAGTAGACTAAATAAACTCACTGGCAAATTTACTGAAGAAATTAACACGTTCTAGGGGCTGGGGTGTAGGTCAGGGATGAGAGGGCTGTTGTTCTTCACTGGTACTGGGGTGGAGCCCAGGGCCTTTGCACTGAGCTGTGTCCAATGGCCCCTTTTTAATTTGGAGATAGAGTCTTACTGAACTCCCCTGTTGACTTTAGTACCATCTGGGAAAAAATTATTCTTAGGCTACACTCAGTTTAGACTGTCTTGGGTGACCAGGCCTTCTGGAGGTGGTTTGGCATACAGCTGAAACCGCAGAAACCATCCTGCTCAGGCTGGGCCTGAGGTGCACACCTTTAATCTCCGCTACTTGGGAGGCTGAGGCACCAGGACGGTGAGAGGGAGGCGAGCCCGGACAATGTACTGAGATCCTGTTTCAAGACAGACATTCAAACAGGAGACAGGGCTGAACGCTAGAGCGCTAGGCTTTGGGTTGGGTTCCCACCCTTCCCTTCAAGGCTGCTCAGGGCCTTGGTAGAACACTTGTCTAAGCTGGGCAAGAGGCTCTGGGCTCAATCCCCAGCACTGCAGTACTTAAAAGTAACAGGATTTAAGGGAAGATAGAATATACTAAGGTCATTACTCCAGATTCAACCCTTGTCTATTTTTATGTTTACATGCATGGCCCTGGAACTTGACACCAGCCAGCGTGTTGACTGCAGAGGGCTTGGGCTGAGAGCAGAGGCCCCTGCCTGCAGTTCTTGTGCTGCCCCTCTAATCCCTGCTGTGATGGTGTGGGGAAGTTGGGACTTGTTCATGAGGTGGTTCATCATGACAATGGAGCCCTAAGATCTCTGGTGCGCGTCCTCTAAGAAGAGACAGCGCTTCCTTGCCTCAGCAGCGTCAGTTAACAGGTGACTCCACAGGAAGACACTTGCCCGGCTGGAGAAGGGCCTGTGCCAGACCCCAGCCATAGCCGCGCCGTGACTCTGGCTTTCCACAGCGCTTCCCAGCACGGCTAGGATCCTGTGTGCTGACTGGGCCCCGGAGGGTGCAGCGTTCTGGTAGAGTGGCCGTGGCTAGGACTATGGCTTCTGTGATCTCCCTTACTTCCGTGACTCTTTGGATAGAGCTTGGACAGGAACACGTAAACCCCGATTTCAAGCCAGGAATAAGATTGTAGTTGGTTGAAGAAAACGGTCACCTCCTTTCCCGCCCTCTACACCTCCTTTACTTTTACAGTGTGGTGTTGCTTATTCTCTTATAAAGAGGTGGGCTTTTCTTTCTTTTTTTTTTTATGTTACTGGGGATTGAGCCCAATGCCATCACACCGAACTACATCCCTTGAACATTTTTATTTTTGATTTGGGACAGGGTTTCATCGAGTCACTAAGTTTCTGTTGTGGTTCAGATCTGGAATGTCCCCAAAAAGACTCATGTATTTGATTGCTATAGATTGTCTATGGAACCATGTGCTGTTGGGAGATTGGGGCCTAGTCTGGAGGGGTGGATTACAGACATGTAAATTGGATTACAGACTTGTAGGGGCGTTACCATACCTTCCACACCTGGATTTGGGGGGCTGCTGATGAGTGGGATGAGACCTGGCAGGATACATAACCTGCTTCCTGCCTTCCTTGGACTCGCCTTGACTTGGTTTCCTGTTTGTGACGTCGTGAGAAGTTGCCTCCGCCTCGGCTCCTGCCATGTAATTTTACTGTTGCCGGCCACCCCTGAACGGACTGTGACCTTCTGGAACTGTGATCTAAAGTAAATGTTTTCTCCTCTAAATTTGTGGATGTTGGGTATTGAGTCACAGCAACAAAAATGTAACTAAGTTTCCCAGGCTGGGCTCAAATTTGTGATCTTCCTGTCTCAGTCTTCCAGAGCGCTAAGGTGACAGATGTGCACCATCACAACTGACTTAACTTCTTTGTTTGCCAGCCTGGACCACATGACTTCCTTTGAAGCGTGGCAGAGTAGCAAATGTGGCAGATCTAGATCGGCTCATGAGGACCTGCCCCCTTGTGCCCTCTGGAGTCTTTCTATGTATCTGTGGCAGAGTGGATGGAGCTGGGCAGCCCTGGCAGAATAACCACCCTTGTGGCCCCTGCTCTGCTGCTCCTGTAGACAGTGACTGTTCTCCACACATGAGCAAAGCTCTCTTGTACCACAGGTACAAACAGGGTGGGCAACTCGTCACAACCTCTGTAGTACTTTCTTGATGTTCTGCTTTTTTGAGACAGGGTCTCACTCTGCAGCCCAGGCTGGTCCTGAACTCACTGTGGAGCCCAGGCTGGCCTCGAACTCATAGCAATCTTCCTGTCTCAGCTTCCCAAATGCTGGGATTACAGGCGTGCACCACCACACCCAGTTTATGTGGTGCTGGGGAATTGAACTAGGGTACTTAGCATTTGACTTAGTACTTGCTAGGCAAGCACTTTAACCACTGAGCCATTCCTCCAGCCCCTTTCTTGATATTCTTGTGGGAGGTCTCATGTTCCAGGAACTTCCCGTCCTAGGAGCACTGATGGGGACACTGCTGGCATACACCACTGAGCCCAGCCCAGCTGGCAGAAAGATCACCTCACCTCAACCCATCTCCTCCCACAAAATCTGATTTCATGGTGATTTGTTTTTGAAGGCATGGAGTCTTGGCATTGTTTGTTATAAAGCAGAAGTTAACTGATACAGACTTTTAGAGACTTAGTTCATTTATCTCATGAAGAAGATGAGAGTTGAGATACAGATAGAAATAATAGGCCCGAGGTCACGTACTTGGCGTGTGCTAAGTTGGCCTTGAAAAAAAATAAAAGTAATGTGACGAAATGGAGGGGAAAGGGGTGTCTCAGACAACTGAATCACAGTCTATAGAAACACCCACAGCTGATGGGGATCTACTCGTGTTCATAGGCCAGCGAGGCTGCGGAGAGCAGCCTGTAGGAACGAGGGCTCTGAAGACACACAGAGTGTGCTGAGATCCCGTTAGGCTGGCCGTGTACCTCCCCTGGCCTGCCGAAGCGTCGGGGTCTTCATTACAGAAGCAGGCGTATTTATACACACGTCCTAAAGTGCACAATGAGAGAACCTACTTAGTTTGGTAATAACATAAGGTATTATGCACAGTCCTGACACTCACTAAGGACTCTGTAATTAGTAGCTGTGATTATTATAAATGTACAAATCCCAGAGTTATTAAAAACACTGAAGTTTACGGTGTTTCAATATTGGGTTTTGAACAATCCTAGTAGGACCTTGGCTCGAGTTTTTTCCGTTGTTACCCCAGCTAAAATACAAAGTAAGATGTAGGCAGCCTGATTTTAGCTCTTCTTTCTAATATAATAAACATTTATAGCCACACTTTCAAGAAACTAAATGGAGTTAAGTGATTCTGTTTTTTCTTTTTTTAACTCGAGCTTGTACAATGAGGCCAGCACGGTGCCAGCCCCTCGAATTCCATTTTCAAAGACTTTTCTCTTGACAACTATGCGCACATGCATAATCTAGTTAAAAAATTCATCTTACTTATGTGTTCATTTAGGTCTCAGATCATCATCAACGCGTTCAGCAGGAAAGCCTCCCGCGCCCTCCGAGCGAGCCTACTGCCTCCGGGGCGAGGTGGCTCGGAAGACAGTGCGCATTCCGGCTGAGCGTATTTTCACAATGAGCGGCCAGCGTGTACAGTTCAGAAGCGGAAAGCCATTCAGGTAACCGAGAAAAAGAAAGAGAAAAGCTCCCAGCTGTAGCCCTCCAGCTGCAGATGGCAGAAAGCGCCAGCCCAGAGCCGCGCTGTCCCTTCCCGTACTGTAGCGCCTGTGAATGAGCTTTGTGGCGTCTGGTATGGGGGCGCACAAAGAAGAAAAGATCCGATCAGCACCGTGACCACACCGCAAGCCGCAGCCAGGCCATTGTCACTGCACTGTGGAAGGCACATTGTTGAACACTTCACCGAGGACAAGACGCTGGGGTATTTCAGGGGCGAGGTGTCACGTGGCAGCTTCCTGCCTCCCTGACCCTTCCCTCTGCTCCCGGGGAGCAGCTCCCCGCTTGCTTCCTGAGGTGGGCGCTCTGTGGGCGTCTCGCTCCAACAGGCCACGCGAGGGACATGGCGGGTCACCGCGTAGCACAAGGTGGAAACTGATTAGCAGCTCTGTCCCTGCCGGCGATGTCAGCAGTGTCTGCCCTGTGGATGGGGGCAGGTTCGGGGAAAATTCTGAGTAGAGTTTCAGCCTAATAGACACATTTTGACTAGACGACAAGGGAAGCCCAGGGCACAAAAGAAGGTCTTTATATGAATATTCTATGTGTGGTACTAGAAATCAAACCCCATTTTTTTTTTTTTTTGACTTTGAAGGGTTGTGCTAAGTTTCTAAGTTGGCTATCCTGGCTTGAACTTGGGGTCCTCCTACCTCGGCCTCTCATGGCGCTGAGATTACAGGCCTGTGCCACTGGACTCCATTTATAATTAATATTCTTTACAAAGTTGTTATCAAGCAGATTAGAAGAAAGAAACTCATGTACACTTTTATTTTGAAGGTAACCATAAAAGACCTCTGCCTCAACCCAGTGTACGCAGATGGCGCTATTCGCCTCAACCCGGCGTGTGCACAGTGAGTTGCTCAGGGCCTCAGAGGCGCCTGCGGGTGCATGTGCAGCCCAGTCACCAGGGCAGCTGTAAGGGTAACAGCGTGTCAGTAGCTCCTGCAGAGTCCGCCGGGTGCTTCCTCTGCCCCTGGCGGACCAGGGTTCAGTGGTTCCCATTTTGAGGCCTGCCCAGTCCCTGGGGTGTTGCCTGAGGGAGCCACTTAGGACCTGTGTTCACACCCCCGCCGATGAACCTGCCTCCCACTCACATTCCAGATCCCAGTGAGTGACGCCCAGGTGGCCTGGACTGGAGTGCCATGGGTGGGCCACGTGTTGAAAGCATGTCATGAGTCCCTGGGGTTTGTCTGAAGCCACCAATTACTTCCTTGATGGACCGCCTTGCTCAGCAGCCAGCAGTCACTTTTTGTTGTCTTTTAAAGAACAGAACCTAAAAATAAAGATGGTGGGAAATGGGGAGGTCGACTCTGACCCTGTGGGGATGGGGATGGAGGGAGTGTCGAGGGAGGAAGGGGTCCGTGAGGCTCCATGTGCTGACTCCCCCCAAATGAATTGGTCATTAGGTATCACAGACGTATACTAATAAAGCAAAAAAAAAAAAAAAAATCCATTAAAACATATTAAGAGTAGTGCTAAATTATGGCATTTCTTTTAAGAGAGAATTTAGATAAGTAAGGCTCTCTAAAGCTTAAATTTTAAGTAGTCATAGTTAAAAACATATATTTGACTTCATCAGTTAGAGAACATATGAAGAATTATGAATACTTAGACATAGTCAAGAGAAGGAAAATTGTAACTTTAGAGATGCAAGAGACATGGCATTTCAAC
This sequence comes from Ctenodactylus gundi, assembly GCA_004027205.1. Lineage (NCBI taxonomy): Eukaryota > Metazoa > Chordata > Mammalia > Rodentia > Ctenodactylidae > Ctenodactylus > Ctenodactylus gundi. Next base: position 55,895 of record PVKB01005258.1, read on the forward strand.
ACAGGGTGATGTGTGAAAGCATTATTTAATGCTGGTTTAAGGGTCCGGAATTAACAACTTTTTTGAATTTGTCAGCTTTGCTCAGAGACACCACACACCCAGAGGACCAGAGTGCCACATCAAATCAGTATCTTCCTTTTTAAATAAAATGGAACAGGGCATAGATTTTCTTCTTAATCCCAATAGTTCACATTAGATATTTTAAATGCCAGGTTGATTTTTCTCTCACTTTTTTCCATATTCATTTCTAAATGGGCTGAAAAAAGGAAGTCTGGATTGACAGTCTGTATTATTCTAAAAAATATTAATAACGTGTAGCTTCTTCTTGCAAAGCCCACCCGGGTCTGTTTTGCTTTCGCCTGCGTATGTGTGTGCGTTTTCTATACTGATGACTCTTTTAATCTTGCAAGAAGCACATCCAGCCATGAATCACATTCTGCAAGTGAATGACTCGGGCCCCGACGCCACGCTCAGAGGGGGAATATTGTGGTCATGGTGTCTGAACAGGGTGGTAGCTATGGCTACCTATATAATTCTTCGCAATGAAAAAAAAGTGACAATGACATTAAATTTAATCAGGTTCCCCTTTTCGCTGGTTCCCACTGGGATGAGCCTCTCGTGTGTTGCCTTCAATATTCAAAGGCCTTCCTGAGTTGTTTGCATGTGCTCATCTACTGGGACAATGTCCTGCTACTGCAGAACAATAGATCTGTCATGTATCCCTCCTGCCCGGACGGGGGTCGAAAGCTCCTAAGTAGGAGGTGGGAAGGGCTGATTTCCCCCACTGACCATCTGAAGTCCTCAGAAACAGCAGGCAGAGTGAACTTGGTGGTCAGGGCTGGGAGCGCAAGTGGGGCAGAGAACTGCGCGTGCTAAATAATAATAAAGTCAATGAGGTCCCACTCCGTCTGACGGGAAGGCCCAGTTCCAAAAGTCCTGTGGCTGGGAATGTTTTAAAAACCTGCCTGATAAATACTGAGGGACAGTCACCTCAAAGTATGTCCTTGAACCTCTGCAGATTATTCAGGTAGTGTTACTTTCTTTTAAATCACCTTCAAGAAGGTAGAAGGTGAGACTTGTGTTTTACGACCGCTCTGTGTGCCTGCGAAGCTGGTAAGCTAAGTTTCCATTTTCCAAGGATGAAAAAACAAAACCCCAGGATGTTTGTTATAACCATTGGCAAATCTTTGCAGGAGAGCTGGGCTATTTGCTTAGAATATTGATTACTCATAACTGATATTTGGGGACACTGAAGAAAATGCAAACTAATTTTTCCCCCTGTCTTTTGTTAAAACCATTCAACCCAAAACTAGCAACAAAAACTACTAGCAGGCAGAAGTCATCATTTCTAGGAAAGCCCTGAATTTTAGAGTAACTGAGAGTCGCACATGACCCTCTCAAACAGGGTAAACCCGTCTTGGATTATATTTCATATTAAAAACCGACTATGATGATCTTTGCATAGAATTAATACATTTGTGGGATGTATTGTACATCGAATAGCAATGTCTGAATGGGGCAAGCAGCCATAATGCAACAGAAGTTGAGCCACATGGTTTTTCCATGTTACTGTCTGCTAATTCTTGTATATTGCTAGCTCCTAAGTTTCTTCTAATGTATTTCAATAAATACAGGTGGGAAACGGGATCTGTGGTAAACAGCGGACCCTCCTTGGTCCTCTTTCCCCTTCTTGTCCCTTTTGTGGGGTCGTAGCTTCCGTGGTCTTTGTCTGCTAGACAAGCACATTCAGCTCCCCTGAGCATCACCTGCACTGCAGGCCTGTGAGCTCGCTCACTGCCCATTTTGGGGGAGAGGAAGGCTGGCTGCCTGCAGCCTCAGGTTTTAACTCCGCTTGGCAGGTGTTTGAAGACAGGCAATTTGAAATTGTGTCTCGTGTTCAGATCATTGTCAAAGAAGTAGGCTTATCATAAACATGCCCTAAGTTCCTTCTCTAGTGACATATCATTGACCTCAGAGTCACAGAGGAGTTCAAGGTCAACCAGTGAAATGCTCCCAGTGGTCAACTGTTTTTGACTGACTGACACTTGGTTTTTAACTCTTTGAGAATGTGATTTCATGTTTATCAAACTTTGACATAAAGCATTGTGTACAATATAGAAATAGGGACCTTCTGCCGGGGCTTTCTAATATAAATGTGACAGGCGATCTATTGGCATCCTCTTTGGGACAGATCTGTGTCAAGGGGGGCGGGAGGTCAGGGGCGCACAGTTTCACTGAATGGGGCGCAGTCAGAGCAGACATGTTCTGCAGGACTGCTGCCTCGCCAACCAGTCCTATGTGTACAGGAAGGCGTGGTAACTCTGCTGTCTCTAGTCTTTTTTATCGTTTGCCGACATGGAGCAAGAACAGATCAGTAACCTACCTACGTGTACACACCAATGATGACAGGACATTCCATGAGAGCAACCCAAAGTATAAATGACTTAAGGAGTGGAAGAGGGGAGAGTGGACCGGAGGGAGGGAGGTGGACAGGGAGATGGAGGTGGAGGGCAGGGGAGGTGGGGACGGAGGGAGAGGGGCAGGGGAGGGGAAGAGGAAGGCAAGCCACAAAACTGGAATAGGATATGTACCAATTCCCCCAAGGCAAATGTAATGGTCATGTGTCACAAACATATACTAATGAAATAAGTATAAGAAAAAGTAAAACAAAATAAATAAAAATTAAAATCACTCAAAAAAGATGACGTAATATCACTGTTGGGTATGAAAAGACAGGAGCCCAGAGGAAGGGTTATGTGGGCAGAGCTTATCTCTGCTACATTTTGTTTCTGTACTTCATTTTTGCATTCTTTGGATTATTCTTTGTGTGTGTACGTTGTATGTGCGTGTGCATGCACAGGCAGCTGGGGGCAGAACCCAGGGCCTTTGCACTATGCTACATCCCCGGCACATGTTTTGGTTTTGGTTTTGGTTTTTAGACAGGGTTCTTACTAAGTTGCTTAATTTCCCAGGCTGGGCTCCAACTTGCCATCCTCTGCCTCAGCCCCCAGAGTGCTGGTGCTACGGACCTGTGCCACTAGGCCTGGCCTGATTCCTGTTCTCGAAATTTTTTTCCATTCTGGGAGTAAGGAGGGGCTGGGAAATGCTCCATGTTGGGCCTGTCCCAACTGGATGCGCGTCTGCGAGTCTCATTTCTTCCGTCGTAGGGAGCTCACCGGCAGCCCGGGGTCTCAGTGCCGCTGTCCCTCTCAGTCCTGGCCTGCCGGAGGAATCAGGGTGAAGGAGCACTGGCACAACCGTCTCTCTGGTCACATGCCTGTCTTCTCCCCATGCCTTCCCACGCCTGTGTCTGGGGTGGGCCCCATCCTGTTCAGAGGCAGCCATGCACCCAGTTCTCCTGACCCTGGCATATCCTGAGGTGTCAGGGGTGAGGTATTCAGTGATTCTTTTAGGGGACACACAATTCAATCCATATTAATGAATTTCTCCTATTTTGTTTTTATAGATGTGAGCACAAACAAAAATGAAAACCTTTTGCATACATCAATGGGTTTAAGTAAGATTTGGGGTTGAAGATGCTGTTACACTAACAATTTTTGAGCATGAGTTAAGCTGGTAAAAAGATGCATTATCTACTCCCTACTTATATTGTTGCACAGTCTCAGCCTCTTACATAAATGTCCATCACAGTCCTGGATCCGTCATCCCTGTGCTGGGGGTAAGGATGACGTAGGTGTGTGCACTTGGTACCTCAGACCGAGGACACAACCAAGGAAGCATGACTGAGAGGCCTCTTCCCGCTCAGTCCTTGTCTACCCTTCCCTCTCCCTTCCTTCTCCCCTCTCTCCAATAGGGGAAGTCCCCTTTCTCTCTCCCTGTCTCTCTGTCTCTTTTGCTGCAGGCAAACTGTTCCAGTGTTGTCCTGGGGCCACTTGGCCTTGTCCAGGGAGGATGATGGCATGGCAGGGAGAGCTCCTGGTTACCAAGTTAGTTGTCTGGTCTCTACTTGGTGAATCAGTTTCCAGGAGGGTCAAGATTAAAGCCTTGAATTCTGTCTCAGAATTCATTGTCTCATAGAGCTCTGATATCTGTTGGCTTTACTTATTTCTACCACTTTGATGGGACTGGCTTCATCTTTGGCCTGGGTGTTACTGGGCAGGTAGGGACACTGCCCAATCTCGTTTCCCTCTCGTAGCTTGAGGAATTGACTTGCTGACTGTCTTTAAGGCCTTGGTAGCTATAATTTGTCACTCAGAAGATATTTCAAATATGTATGCCCCTCCGTTTCCAGTGGGGCATAATGTTTCCCTTGTTGCTGTGTTATACGATGGTATCTGAAATGATAGTGCTAGCTCCAGGAATCTTCCCTCAGATATTTCAATAAAGTTTATTTTTAACAATTTGTTTGCGAGAAAGAGAGCACAGAGACTCAAGGGACTTGATGTATTGAATGTGTTTCAGATATACTATAGTCTTAAAAATTAGGTTTTTCATGAACAAAGGGATTATGTCAGGTGTTGTGGATTGAATTGTATGCTCCAGAAAGATAATTAAGCAACCTGACACTCAACTCCTGTGAATGTGACCTTAATTGGAAACAGGTTGTCTTAGTTATTCTTTTGCTGCTGGGACACTTTACCTAATGGAGGACAGTTTCAGTTCAGCTCACAGTTTCAGAAGGTCCCAGTCTATTGCTGGCTAGCAGTGGTGAAGGCACATGGCAGAAGCCTAGGCAGAGGCAAGGTGCTCAATGGCGTGTGGCAGGGCAAGCAGAGTGAGTGAGGAAGGGTGGAGCCAGCATAAATCCTTCCAGGTCAAGCCCCAGTGACCTGCCCTTTCCAAGGAGGTCTGCCTCCTAACAGCGTGTGAAATCCACATATACAAATACGTGAGGCTTTTGGGAGACATTCCAAAGCCAATCCATAATATAGGTTTTGGTAAATATGATCAAATTACGATGGTACGGTTTAGATCTAAAATTTGCCCTCCAAAGACCTATGTATTTAGAGATGGGACTTTCAGACAGTGCTTGGATCACAGGGACACTGTGCTCAGCCGTGGATCCATCCGTGGGTGTGCTCACGCCGAATGGACTGGCAGGAGGTCGGGCCTAGGGGGAGGCGGTCATTGCGGCGGGGGAGTTCTTGTCCCTGCTTTGGCCTGTCAGCCATGGTGTGAACAGATTTCCTGCCCCCCACCCTTCCGCTGTGTGGGTTTTGCCATGTCGGATGTTGTGCGGCAGGGATGTGACTAACACAGGTGGGGTCATGTTTGATTACGGCTCCAATCCGGTAGAAATGGTGTGCTGATAAAAAAATTAGAGACCAGGGAGGAGAGCGTGGGAGTGGACAGACGTGGGGTCACGCGGCCTTTGTAGTTGTGACGTCGAGGCAGGGTCTTGCTGAATTGGCAGTCTGGCCTCGGACCTGCTATCCTGCCTCAGCCTCACAGGTTCCTGGGATTACGGCGGACACCACCGCGCCCGGCTAACCTCTTTCCCTTTGTTAAAAAAAAAAAAAAAATCATAGTCCCAGTTTTAGCTGGGTTCATACCTGACTGGAGACGACAGGGCCTGGCTACCCTGGCAGCGACTAGAGCCCCGTACGTGACTATGTGCCCAACTGACACATTTGGGGCCCCTGCAAGGCACACCCTGGGAGAAGGCGGCACCGCCCTCACCCACCGCGCAGGCGTGGGAGCGCGGCCCACGCCGCGTCAGCTCGGGCGCGGTAGCTCGAGCAGAATGCCAGCCCTGGGGGCGTCTGCAGATGACGGACGTGTAAGACAGCCAACCGGAGGAGGACGTCCCTCGGATGTGGGCGGGTCCCGCCAATAGGCTCAAAGCTGGAACTGGAGAAAATCCCGGCGGGAAGGCGGAAGCACCGGCTTTTTCTGGAAGAGTCCGGGGCTTCTTGGTGGCCTCCGGACTTCGCGTGGAGCGAGGCCTCGTGTCGGCGACCCTACGGCGAGCGGTGAGTGCGAGCGGAAGCGATTTTTGCTGCGTTTGGGTGATTAGGACATCATTCACAGAATGCGTAAAATTACCAACTGAAAAACGAGCCCACTGTGGTAGGTAAAAGTTAATTATATAATGAACTCCTCAGCCCTGAGGTGACGGTCACCGCGGCAGGGCTGCTCGCAGCGCTTGCCCTGGCCGCTTGAGGCCCGTGGGCGAGCTGGGCCCCCCTGGTTCTAGCCCGTCGCCCGGGGCTGCCTCCTGCTGGAACCCCTGTTCCGTGGCTCCATCTTCGCCTCTGGCATCCCCGGAGGTCCCACGCGCAGGTGGCTACTGTGGGCCCGTCCACCTCTGGTCCTGTAAGCGGGCCTGATACACCCCCTGCAGAATTCTACATATATATTTAGTATTCTGTTTTTGGAGAGAACTGTGACTCATACGTCATCCTAGGAAGCTCACGCAAGAAAGGCCGCTTCTCTGAGCTGGGCCCGTGGCGGCACAGGTCCGTAATTCCAGCGATCTGGGCGGTCGAGGCAGGCCATTAAAAAAAAAAAAAAAAAGGCTGGGGACGTAGGTCAGTGTAGAGGCCCTAGGTTCAGTCTCCAGTACAGAGACACACAACGTGTGCTCTAGGTTTCTAGGTGCGTCATCTCTGTGGTGACTTGTACTGGGTCCTGCGACCCTCTTCCTGCGAGACAGCAGTAAGCAAAGTCTCCGGGACGCTTGTCCACTGACACCCGACCTCACTGGTTGCAGAGATGTCCAGTTCTGGGAATTTGCCCCGTAGGATAGCCAGCATTCTGGGCAGTGCAGCCACATGCTGGAGGCAAAGAGGTCAGTGGCCGGAGTGCCAGTGTCGTCATTCGACTGACGGTGTTATTTCTGTACGAGCATTTTCTCAAGTACAGGTAGCCCAGCTGTCCTGATCGAAGTGGGATACTTTTAATCCGTGAGCTGTCACTGTTCCCTGCTGGAATGCTACGGTGGGGCCCTCTCCCCATCCAGAACTGGGGTGCAGAAGGCAGACTGCCTTGTGAAGTCCGAGCGAGAGAGTAGCATAGCTTTTCAGCCAAAATGGCCAATTTATTGATGTCAGCTGCACTTGAGAAACTTAGTGTGAAAACGTTCCCCCGGGCCCCTTGTTGTTTCAGCAATTAAAGGCTGATCTTGATTGGTTTCACACGGCCAACGTCTGGCTGGTCATTTCTCTCACTGTCCTTGGCATCTTGGCATCGTGGCTTGCCTAATTGTACCATATATTCTCTGGCATTTCTATGCCACATCACACAATCCCTGGCAGTATGCCTGAAATATTTTTCCTGGTAAATGTAAAATCTGCTTCATGTTGGGGTGAAAGTTATGTGCCCGGTGAGTGGCCTTTGACTTCTCATTTAATGGCCCCTTGGGTGTAAATTAATGTATCTCAGCGCAGCTTTTCTGAGGTCTATAACTAGACTGCACCTACAGCTGGGATGCAGAGGGACACAATTGTCTCTAAAAGAGCCACCGCTTTGCTTGTGTCTAAAATGTAAAGATTCTCCTGTGGGTGTTGCATGTATGTTACTGTTTCTATTTTGGAGAGCTCATAAGAGGTTTTGGAGAAGTTGATGAATTTCAGGTTAGAAATTATTTTTACATTGCTAATAATTAGGAAGCTAGTTTTTCATTACTGAGAATTAACTGTTTTAAGGAGATAAAAGGATAAAAATCTGATAAATATCTCAGTTTGGGCAGAGGGCATAAGGAAATGCTAACGTGAAATTGTATTTGGAGAAAGTATACATAAGATGAAAGAATCCTTAAATCGTTAGAAGTGAACTGTCACTTTATTACTTTTTTGAAAACTTTAAAAAAATGACTGTATGTGCCATCCAAACCAATTTTCGTAGACCATCATAGATCCTGGAAGTGAGATTTTATAGTCATTCTCTCCGTTACAGCGGGAGGGTAATCCAGTATCAGATTGCTTAGTTAACGACCAAGTTATACCTTAGAGCCCAGGCTTCATATCTCAGATATTTAATATTAATATCAAACATCGATCTGCAGAAATGCTTCCAGTGGGAAGAGGAACACACAGGAATGTGTGACCAGGGGCTTCTGGTATGATGGCCTTGTCAGGGTGACAGAGCTGATTTCAGAGCCGGTACTGCACAGCATAAAACATCCTTAAACGTGGGCTTGAGGGGAAGGAGATGGCCTACACGCTGCTCCCAGGCAGGTCTGCCAGGACAGTTAGGATGTGGGCTCATTGGTGATACTTCTCCGAACCTGCCTGCCCATTGCCCGGGAGCCCCTGGCTGGGCTTTATCCTGCCTGAGTTACATGCATCAGGCAAGTTTCCTGGATGTGCTTCTGAACAGACTAGAATGTGCAGCAACTTCACTGTGCGCCAGAGGGAAGGTGTGGGCTGTATCGTGGGACAGTCGTGTGCGCGCCAACATTTCACTGCTGTAGAGGAGGGAAAGTGCTTCATATGCATGAAAAATTGATATATGTGAAAGATGTTTATATTTCAAGGGAGAAAAGAAAGTGCAAACGGGAAGGATGTTACGCCTCCATGCTCACAAACATGTCTATGTGACTGGGTGTTTTGTGACTGTCCCCAAAGGCTCTGTGGTGAGCGCTAGGAAAGGGCTCCTCTCCTCTCCAGAGGATAAGACTGGAGGGCAGAGCTGTGGGGGGGCTGAGTTCTGCTTCACTGCCTTCATTCTAAATATGTACACATGTTGTTTCTAATGATAAACCATTACATTAAAAATAAAACTGAGTTATCTTATAGACCGTCAGCTTGCTTAAAAAGACATTAGGGAGAAAAATAAAAGCATAAGGTCATTGATATATTATGTAGTTACTCAGTGATGACTTAGGTAAGTTCATACTTGATGATTTTTCTGGTCTGATTTTACCTCTTGTATTTTGGTTTTGTTGGATTATTTATATACATTTATTTTCTTAGGCAAGCCACCATCTGTCCCGAGCCTTTCCTTATAAAAGAATACTGTTTAATAAAGTCTGGTATGAGATACAGCCCAACTTAGCTGTAATAATTTTGTGCCTTTCAGTTATTTTGGTACAAACCTGTAAATACCAGAAAAACTCCAGACAAGTGGGATCCATACAAGTCTTATATGCTGAACCCGGGAGAAGCGTTCTGGGATGTGCAGGCCCTACACTGTCAGTGCCCCTTTTTGGAGATGGTCCCCCAGTGTGTCCTCAGCCATACTCTTTCCTGTGTCTCCAGGCAGCCTGGGCTTGGGGACTAACTGCTAGTTCAGAAGGAGAGCCTGGTTTGTGCTACACAACTTTTATGGTGTATTTTAACATACTTTCATTGTAATTTATATTTCATGAAGTATTGGGAAGTATAAAGGGGCAAATATCAATCCTGTGTTCACTGATCAGTCAGCACTCTTGCAGTACCTAAGATAGCTTCCTACAGCATGGAATTACGTAGTTCCAACGATTGGTAGGACTGACTTCAAGGCACTCAACCAGAATATTTACATCAATTACATGAGTAGCCTCTGCCTCACCTCTATATACGTATCTCATTCCCAATAGGAACAAATTCATGTGCTAATAAAATTATTGGCAATTTTTGCCAAAATTATTTTTAGTATGTATTTGCAATACATGATAACAGTCAGCTTGAGAAATTGGTGCATTTACACATCACATCTTGATCATTTTAACTGACCGTCCCCTTTCCCACCTCCTCGCCTGGCCACATCCCCTGTCCCTCTTCACAAGGTCTGTTTTCCTGTTTTCTTCCATCTCTCTTTTACTTTGATCTTTTACTTTGTTTTATAGTTTTGGTTTCTCAGAGAGACCATGCGATATTTATTTAACCTTCTGTATCTGATTCATTTCACTAAACATGTTGTTTTTGTGGCTTTGTTTTGGTTTGCTACTGGGGATTGAGCCCAAGGCCTTAAAAATAAGTGATAACCTGATCTTTTATAAGAAGAAAAATCTTTTTTAAAAATTTGAGAGTGATTAAATTAAATTTGTTGAATTGCCCAAGCTGGGATTGAACTTGCAGTCATCCTGTGTTAACCTCTCAGAGCACTGAGAGTACAGGTGTGGATTGCCACAAAACTGACCAAAGTTTTTTTTAAATTTAGTTTAATTTTAATTCTTAATTAGTCAATTTTTTTGCAACAGGGTGTCACTCTGTAGTCCAGGCTGGTCCTGAACTCAGTACGTAGCACAGGCTGAGTGCAAACTCATGGTAGTTCTCCTGCCTCAGCCTCCCGAGTGTTGGATGACAGGTGTGGGCCACCATGCTCAGCTTTCCAAAGTGAAGTGTGAGGAGATGCTTCGTTCTTCGTACAGCGTGTTCAGCGCCCACAGTGTCCATCTGCCTTGCAAGCTGCCTGCTGTGGCGCCTCTCCAGCGCTTCCCTCCTTTCCTTTAGCATTGGCTGTATACTCAGCCTGTTCATGTTTCTCCACGTAGGAATTATTTTTTTGTCTGTGATATATAATTATATTCATCTTGGAGAATTGGTGCATGTACATGGCACATCTTAATGCACTTAACATTTTAATATGATTTTAAAATCAATTTTACTTTTTTTGAGACCGGGCCTTGCTCTGTAGTCCAGGCTAGTCCTGAACTTACTAGTACCCCAGGCTGGCCTTGAACTCAGGCAATCCTCCTGCCTCAGCCCTCTGAGTATTGGGATTACAAGCGTGTATCACCCCCTTTCAGGTTATGTGGTACCAGGGAATCGAACTCAGGGCCTCAGGCTTGCTAGGCAAGTGCTCTAACCACTGTGTTATTTCTCCAGCCTTCAGTTTTTTCAAAAGCTTTTTTTGTGTGGGCTGCCACGTTGGAAAATGGGCCACATATTTTGTGTGTATGGAAACACTGAGCTTGCCAAGCACTGCATTTTCTGTTGCTGTACCTTTCAGGTGATGAATTCAAGAAGTGACATGAAACTTTGTTTCATAAATGCTGTCAAGGCAGAAAAGGAGGAAGTATAAAATAAACGGGGAGAAATGAGAATCAGGGATGTTAAAGCTGAGATGCTGAGTTCACAGAAGCAGAATTCTAATTCCAATAAATGACTGGGTGGTTAAGCTACAATGTCCCAATTGTAGTGCCTTCCCTGTTTCTCCCCGAGGGCTGTGCTGGGGTGGCAGGTGCGGGTTGTGACAGGAAGAAGAGCTGTCGGTGTCTGGTGTCCGGACACAGCCGGGGGTGGGGAGCCCTGGAAGGAGAGCTGTAGGTTGCTCATCCCAGCTGGGAGTCCCCGTTCCCTTTTTCTGTTACCTGTGAAGGCCATGCTGTGTTTCCGGTGTCAGGGATGCATGTGTGACCTGGGGAGAGACGTATTTTCCTCCTTCTGCATAGACAGCACAGGGGTCCATGAGCACAGCTCAGTGTATGTGACAGTCCTTGCTTCTAAGCAGAAGCACCTTTGGACTATAGCAGTTTCTTCATCAAAGTAGAATTTTATGGCCTTTGTCAGGATGTGTAGGATGAGTCACGAAAACCAAAATGCATATAGTTGTGTAGCAGCTTTATTGAAGAAACTAGACGGGCTGGAGTAGTGGCTCAGCAGTTGAAGCACAAGTGCTAAGACAAGTGCTGAGTACCTGAGTTTGATTCCCTGGCACCACATAAACTGGATGTGGTGGCGCACACCTGTAATCCCAGCACTCGGGAGGCTGAGGCAGGAGGATTGCTGTAAGTCCAAGGCCAGCCTGGGCTCCAGAGTGAGTTCAGGACCTGCCTGGGCTATAGAGTGAGACCCTATCTCAAAACAAAAACAAAAATAAAGAAACTAGACAGTGTTTTTCGAAAACATAGTATAGAAATCATTACTTAATAAGAAAGATCTCCAAACTTTGAATTTTGAGATATACTATAGCCCAAAGTTTAAAAGCATCTTTTTTTTTTTTTTTTTTTTGGTGAGGTACTGGGGCAACTGGGGACTGAATCTGGAGCCTTTGCGCCAAGCTCCTCCTCAGCCAATTTTTTCCCCCATTTCGAGATAGTGGTCTGCTAAGTCACTAAGTTCCCAGGCCGGATTTGAACTTGGTCACCCTCCTGCCTCAGCCTCCCATAATGCTGGCATTATAGGTGTGCACCATAATTCTGGCTTAAGAACGTCTATTTGGAAAACCACAGTCATGCATTGTGAGTCTCACCTCAGTTACCTGTCAGCTCTGCTGCGTCTGGGCCAAGTGTTCTCTGACACTCAGTCTGCTGCGCAGTGCTAGGAATGACAGCAGACACCCCCGTTCAAGTGACGATTTTCCAATACACTTTCCAATACACTTTGTAGAGCAATCATGCGGTATCTGTGTGCAGTGGTCACTGATCCGTAGTACCTGGATGTGAAAATGCTGGAGGGGTGATGTGTCAGGGTGCTCACTGCCCCGATGGGTATGACTCTGATGCTGGGCACATGCGTACTAATGAAGCCTAATGCCCCGGGAGAGCGCGCATGAGCCCACACGGAGAGTTCCAGAATCCCCGAGTCCTGAGGGCCCAGAAGACCAGCACTGTGTTAAGCTTACTTTCAGTGAATTAGGTCAAATTCTGGGATATTTGCAGCAAAAAGTGGAAATCATGTGATCCCCGTAACAGGAAGTCATGGTGGGGTGCAAGCCTGCGCAGGAGGCCAGCTGTGCTGGGGACAGTGCTCTTTGCTTAATTAGCCATTTGCAGTGGCTGCTAATGTGTTTGCTCTGCATAGTAGGAATACTTTTCATAGAAATACTTATAGTAGCAATATTTTGACCACATTTTAAAATATTGTAGTAAACAAAAAGTTTCCAAGCAATAGTAAAACTCTTGTTTCCTTGGGTCAAAATTTTCAAAATCTGATAATTTCTGTAACAGAAGTGCAGTTCCTATAAGCAAAACTTTTTTATTCCTTCACTTTAATTTGTGTGTTGATTGTTTTTTCCTAGGCAGATTTCATCTTCTGTGCTAGGCTTGGGAACAGTGTATCTGATCTTTCTATTCTTTTGAAAAGTCGGTGAGTCCCTGGAGTCACCTGAGACAAATGGTCACTTGCCGTGCAAAGATCAAGTGTGGAGTTGGAGGTCAGTTTCTGTACACGACACCTAGAGGGACTGTCGTTTCTCAGGGTCCCCCTCCAGAGGCGGGGCGGCAACACGGCAGACCCATCACTACGGCGCCGTGTCTGGCATCCTCACGGAGCTGGTCATTCCGGGGAGCCGACTTGTTAGGAGTCTAATTGCCATTGTCTAGTCCGTTCTCTTGAGGTCTTTGTGTGTTGGTTGGTTCACTGAAATATTCAGTGTAGCCACCGAAGCTGTTATTAAAAATGTAATTGCTTTGTAAATTTTTATGTTTCAATTCCAAAACACTGCCATGAATTAATAAACAGCCTCCAGAGAAAAGAAGAATGTTCATCAATAATGCAAGGTTGTTGGTGTCCTGGGGTGGGGGGACTGTACTGCACTGCAGATCCCAAACTCCAGGGAAATAATGTAGCTTGTATAATATGTCTCATCTTGGGCATTCTGTGTCCTGCTGCAGAATCTTTCCTTTGAGCAAAAAGTGTTTTTACTCATATGTTCTTACCACTGGGGTTTCATCTGAGCTCATCATCCTAAGTTGATTTAAGTTATTACTTCCCGCTTGTCTTTCCAAAGCTAGTGATGCATACACAGTGAACTTTGAAATAGCGAGGGTCCTTTTGTTTAAAGTGAGCAGAGATGGCTTTGTCCCCAGTGACGGGATGATAACATAACCTACCAAAGACATTTGGGGAGTCCACAAACAGCAGGATAGAAAACCTCCGCTCAAGGGGCTCGTGTCCCTTTAAGGCACCTGATTGACAGCTCTCAGCTTGCCCGGTGACACTGCCATTTGAGACACCCTTCCCTTTTTTTCCCAGGTTTTCTGAAGCCTCTTTGGTGTCATGAGGGGACAAACCCCTGTGGTACTGCCAGGCCTCTCTCTGTTAGAAGGCTAAGACCTGGACTAATTCACTGCAGCGCCATTTAATTAAACGGCACTGGAGTTGTTTCCCTGGTAAAGTAAGTGTGGGAAGAGAATGTGTGTCCAAAGGGACGTGCCCCTCACTGTGTGCGCGTCATTGTCACACCAGGCTAATATATTGTGGGAATTCCATGGAGTCCGCGAGAAACTGTATTACTGAGCTCCATAAAATAGGCGTTCGACTAGTGCAGGTGACTGTAGCTGGCAATTCTATTAATCCTTCTAATTTATTATATTATCGCTGTATGTGAGGTCTCATAAATTTATTATGCTCCTTTCATCTAAGGAAAAGCTGCACGCTTGTTTCTCCTCTCAAATCAGACCTCATCTTGCTTGGATGTGTCTGTCTCTCAAAATGCAATAGCCACTCGTAAGAAAATATAATTACTGGCTGAGAAGTGTAAACTGCCTTTGACATCTCTTCTACTCAAAGATTAAAAAATCTGATTAAACCTTGTTGTATGGGTATAAAAGCCGGTGCCTGAAGACCCACTGGAGTTTTATTTCCAGTTTTCTGGCAGTCAGTCCACACCACTTCAATGCCATCTTTATAAGTCCCATCCTGTTCATTTGAGAGGAAATTGCTGGTAGTGTTCTTTCCCCTTATTGTCCACCCAGCAGGCTGATAGGAAGGCCAAGGTTACCCCTGCGTGGCTCCTGCCTGGGTCCGTAGTGCTAGGTACAGTGCCTGGCACACATCGAAGCTTCAGTGAATGTGTTGAAAATGGGAAGGTACTTAAGATTCTAGTGTTTCCCTTGTTTATAGACCTTCACATAGTCTTTTACTTGTGTACTCATTAGTGTCTTTATTAATAACAGCTTTCAGGAAATCAGTTACAGTAGCACAAGGATTTAGTTTGTTGTTTAAAAAATAGCACTATGGTTTCTCTGATATGAGAAAACTAAACCATAAAAAAAGTAAAAGGGAGATGGATGGCAGTAGGAGGATAGACTTTGGGGAGGGATAAAGGATGTGGGAGGGAGGGGAAAGGGAAGGAAAAAGGATCAAGGTGCGATATGTAAGGCACCAGCTTCTCAGCCGGATTGTTGTTGTGTATCTCAAACACATACTAATAAAAGAATATGTAGGATAAAGGAAAAACATAAAATAAAGAAAAAGTTAAAATATAGCATCTAAGCAGAAGTGGTGGTACAGGCCTGTCGGCCCCCCTCTGGGAGGCTGAGGCAGGTAGAGTGCTAGTTCAAACCCAGCTTGGGCAATGTGGTGATTTAACGGGACCTTATCTCGAAAAAATGAAAACTTCACCTAAAAGAGTTGGAGGTGTAGCTCGGTGCAGAGGCCCTGGGTTCCATCCCTAGTATCCTCCACCCCTAAAAAATAGTATCTAAAAATAGGAATGATTTCACCCAGTTTTGGAATTTCGGTGACTCCTTGTGGGTTGTAGCTCTGCCTGGTTTAGAAGCCAAGGCACCTCAAGGTAGTATGACCATGGGGGTCACAGACTAGCTGGGCCCTCGTGAGGGCCCCTCCAGCTCTTGGAAGAAATGTGGCTAGCTACTTGCCATACCCGTTGTGGATTAGAGCGGTGCCCGAGCTGTCTGTTGTGAGAGAGGCCGTGACGTATCCGAGCATTCTGCATACCTGTGTCTGCTTGCTTGGGTTGTGGAGGCACATGTAAGTGACACAGGATAGCTGGACATTGAACAGACCTCTGCTAACGTTGGGCAGCTGCTTCGCGTCACTGTGTGCATAGTGGCAATGGCCGGAAGTTGGTTTTGTTTCACCTGTCTAACCTTTCCCAACCTGTAGCCTGCTGTTTTTTTCCCTTGATTTTTTAATGTCATAATGAGGAAAAAAATTTTGAGGGGTGATTGCTAAAGAGCTCTTAGACACACCTATGGCCATCCTGCTACCTCAGCCTAATGAGAGCTGGGATTGCAGGTGTGGTCACCACACTTGGCCAGTTTGTTCTTGCGTGGTGATGATGGATCAGAATCACGACTTTGCACCTGCTAGTCTGGTGCTGTAACCACTGAGCTATGTGCCAACTTCATAATGAGAAAATTTAAAAAGAAAGTACTTATGTATGTACATTGACTACGTATTTTATATATGGCCGAGGACAGTTTCTCTTTGCTCAAAAAAGGGCAAAAAACCTGGGGGGCCAGAGGACAGTGACGGTCAGGGTCAGTCCTTGCAGTGAGAAATGACAAAAGAGTGGAAACAGTCGGTACATGAGTGAAGGCAGGTGACCGTGTCGCTGGAAAGTGGAGTGGTCGAGCTTAGGGGTGGGTTTGCTCTTCTTGGAAGTCATGCTCTGGGAACCAAAGAGACTGGCTGATTTTGTGGTTTTAGCCAAATTTCCCACTCTTGTTTTGCCAGTGAGTACAAATCTCCCCTTCATTTTTTCTTCCATGAAAGAAAAAATAAGCGTTAAAATAAGTTTTAACGAATGTCACAGATGTACCCAGAAGTGACAGTGCCATCACTTGTCTCAGTGTCTCGATAACATGGGGAAGATCAAGCCATTGAACCAAGCTGAGAGGTATGGGCTGGAATTCCATTACTCTGGGAGGCTGAGGCAGGAAGATCACAAGTTTGAGCCCAGCCTAGGCAACTTAGTGACTTAGTGAGACCTTACCTTGAAATAGAAACCAGAAGTGGTCTGAGGATGTGATTCGGTGAGAAGGCCCTGGGCTCGATCCCCCATGCCATGATAACAGCAGCAACAACAGGAGAAGGGCTGATCAAGATGCTGGCAGCTGCTTCCTTAGAAAGTCGCTGAAGCGAAAGGGCCAGGGCCGGGGTCTTCACCGTAGACTTGACTCTGCCGTCTGCCAACTCAGGTGCAAGAACCTGACTCCGTTCTCCTGTGCCTGCGCTGCGTGGCTCTACTGATGGCGACCCCAGGGGATGCTGCAGGTGTAGCTGGGGCCTGGCATGGAGCCGCTGCGCAGCTTGTGGCCAGTTACTTATTGCTGGGGTGTTGGGAAGAACATGTGTGGCCAGTTCTGCAGCTGGAATGGTGTTTGAGTGAAGTAACTTTCCTGCTGTTGGGTCCTCAGTGTTTGTATGTAAGTTTATGTAGTGCATCTCCAAAGGACAGAGAATTAAATTGTGGGTTACAAGGGGAGCTTTCCTGCTACCGACCTGTCGTGGAAGTTTTGACGTCCTTATTGATGAACTAGTCCACACTGACTAGCTTCTCTCTTCCTTTTGGAGAGAGTTCAGGGCTTCCACACTGAGGTATATTCTGTTTTTATTTTCTATTTTGAGATGGAATCTTTCTGAGTCCCTGACTAGCCCGTCCTGGGCTTGATTTTGGCCTCCTGTTCAGCTTCACACAGCACGGGATTATAGGAGTGTGCCAACATGCCTGGCTCGCTGCTACATTTTTGAGACAGTCCAGTTGTACCAAGCAATGGAGGGAAGAGAGAGAGCATCCTCTGCTCATTTTCCTTTGGCAGAATTGATGTTCGGGGGGGCGGGGGGGAGGGGTGAGTAGGTTCTAGAATTTCAGAGCCAGAAAAGCCTTAGGATTTCATCTTCTGTCTTTTTGTTTGTTTAGCATCTTTCTGACCTGACCAATGTGTTAAGTGTGACCCAGGCAGGTGACATGTGGGTGTCCCATCGTACCTTCCCAGCACCTAAGAGGAGGGTGCCATTCTGACCTCCAGCGGGTGGGTGGGAGGTGGCAGGTTAGAGAAGTTAGGTGGGTTGCTGTCATCCGGGTCACACGTAAGCAGATGGTCCAGAGCAGGGTCAGGAGAAGCGGCAGCCACCCCCAGTCTGTGCTGCTGGCTGCTGCCACCCCTGCAGCTCCCCACAACCTCTCCTTTTCTGGACAGTGTTCAGTCAGTACCGGCTCCAAGTCAGTTCACAGTAGCTGGAGACCGTAGGGGAGCTGCTTGGCCCTGGGAACAGGGGGCGGCGTCCATTCCCCTGGACACTGTCCGCACACGGTGATGGGCGAGGAGGTTCCTTACGTTGAAAACGCAGGCTCAGTGAAGTTCCCACTGTGACACAAAGTGCCTGAAGTCAAATGTATAGCATGAGTAATTTCTTCTACATTTTCAAAAACCGTTTTTACTCCTTTTAAAGAACAGAGTAGAGTCTGCCAACCCATAAATTAAATAGCTAAATGATTTCACTGGCTACAATCAATAAAAAATTTTAAATGGAATTTAAATCTCCCCCCACCCCACAGGGGATTGAGCCAGAGTCCAGTGCATACTGAACGTATGATCTGCCGTGGACCTACATACACACATACCTCATATTTAGTATCTTCAAATTTCAAATTGCAGAAACTTATTTTCATATTGGCAAGACTAACATAAACTTTACCAGAAATCTAGCTGTCTTCAGTTTTGGCAAAAAAATTGATAAAATTAAAAATTTCTGTTATGCTGAGTTTCATTTTGATGGTAGAAAAACAGAATGACATAGGGCTTTTGTGTAGGAGCACATGTGACCATTTTGTTTTGGAGTTTCCTTTGATGCTTTATTAGGTTGGACTAGAGCGGACTGGAAGGCTAACTCTTCTCCACCCCAAGGTTATATTTTCTCAGATTCTCTTCTGGTGCTCCTTGTGCCCGAGGATTTGCTGCCCCTTTGCCTGGAGGAGCACAGGCTCTGCCAGCCCTGCGTGGCTCTGGGGTGCACCTTCTGCTCCAGAGGCGTCCTCCTAGCTCCGAGGTCTTGTCACGTACCTTCCTTGCTAAGTGTTCGTCTCAAGATTAGAGGTCCTCCTTTAGATTGCACATCTGTCCATCTGTCCAAAGAAATCTCACTGTTCTAATTTCCCTGGATTCTCAAATCTCTGTTCCTGTCTTCGGATGACAGACGGGTCGGTGTGGCTCACCCCTCCTGTGTTGTGGCCTGGGAGTTTTCTCTAGCCAGTGAACTAGTGGAATCGCAGAGCTTGTATTTTACCTGCCTTAGGGATTGCTGCCTTGTGCTACCTGGTCCAGTATCTTAAAATTGTCTCATACATTTTTCCTAGGTTTTTAAAAATTGTTTCAGGAGGGAGGTTTTAGTTACTTCTTATCCCTTCATTGTGTCATGGGTATAAACAGAGATATTTAGCTCTCTGAATTCTGTATTTCTTAGCAGTTTCCGTACAAAGCAAGTGCTTGTTAGAATAAATTTTAAAGAAAAAGGTGAGGATTTTTTAATTCCTACATTAAATACTATGAAAAACTACATATGATTGACTTTATATTAGATGTATTAGATTCCTCAAGTAAGGAAACTGAAGTTCTGGAGTCCTGTCAAGGGAGAGTAGCTTCGGCACTTTGGGCTGTGCGGACAGATTGTGGTAGACACACAAACGCGCTTACTGTGAGGGCTTCCTCAGGGTAGTGGTGCTCATTTTTTTCTTTATGTTGCTTTGAGTAGATACCACTAAGGAGAGGTAGATTTGTGGTCAGGATATGGGAAGATTTCTGCCAATAAAGGACGCTGTAGCCCTTCTCACAGCGCCCCGTTCCCAGACCTTCCTGCTGAGCTAGGTTCTTGGTTTTGGGTATGTGTGTGTGTGGTACCGAGGATCAATCCATTTTTTTTTTTTTTTTTTTGGTTTTGACAATGTGCCTCACTAAATCACTCAGCTACCCTGGCTGGACTTGAACTTTGCATCCTCCTGCCTCAGCCTCCCACAGTGCTAGGATTTTGGCCGGTGCTACCAGGGCTGGCTGGTTTCTGGTTTTTCCCTGTTTGTGATTGCAGGGATCCATGTGGCTTCTTGTGTCCCTGTTGCACCCTGCCGTTGCACCCTGCCCTTGCCACCAACTGTGTGAGCGTAGGAGGGAGATGAGACTTGAGAGGAGCATGTTTTATTTAGGGAGTGGATGAGGTCACCGGAAGTGACCACTGTGCTGCGCTGCAGTGACAGGACAGGACAGCGCCCCCCTCTCCAATCCTCACATTTCATGGCCCTCCCTGGGGAGGAACTGCTCTTAGGCCATCGGGTCCGTTAGGAAGCTGCTGCCTCCCCTTTGGCACCAGGGAACCTTTCCTGTTTGGGGCTCTGGGCATACACTCCTTCCCTCCCTGTCAGTGGTTCATAATGTGCCGTGATAACTGCCCTTTATCCTGATGTGAAATCAAGAGATGTTGTGTGTGGTGGCATGAAGTTCTATGGCTTCAAGTCCCAAAGCAATCAGGACACTCTGTGCAGTGTCTTTTCATGTCTCTGCCTCCTTTCGCTTTCCCCATTGCCTTGAAGAACACAAGAAGTACACGAGCTTTCTGTGGAGCTGGTGGAAATGCCACGAGTGGGGAGCTCGGACCTCGTGCCCTTCCTTCACTGTGGAGTTAGGGAATCCCTTTGAGAGTCAGTGTAAAGGCTCTGAATTGGATTCCCAATACCATACGCACAGTAAACACGCACACCCCAGCCGCATTCCTCTTCAGGCCCTAAATTTGTGAGTCATAACCAACCCTTGCTGCACATTTGAACCACCCAGGGTATTTACAATAATGATTTTTTTTTTTTTTTTTTGGTCTGGAGGCAGGGTCTCACGTTGTAGCCCAGTCTTGTCTTGGACTCATGGTAGTTCTTCTGCCTTAGCCTCCGAGTGCTGGGAGTACAGTCGTGTGCCACCATGCTCAGCTTATGTGGTGCTGGGGAATTGAACCTAGGGCCTTGTGCTTGCTAGTCAAGTGCTTTAACTCCTGAGCTATTATTCCTCTAGCCCTACAACAACGATCTCTAAAGGTTCTAGACGTACACCGCCTTTGGTGCTCCAGTCAGGCCTTAGGAAGCCAGGGTTTCTGGGCTGAGGCTCTGCTATTAGCACAGAAGCAGTATTGGGTAAGTTAGTGTTGTGGTGACTGCAACATTTGGTCTCATCAAAATGTTGTTGTGTTGTTCATGGATTGTCTGGTTGGGTCATTAAATATGGCAATACTTGTATAAATGAAAATTATGTGACAAGATGTAGAGAGGATATAGATTATTTAAAATCCTTGTTTAAGAACTCTTGTAACAATCGAAGGCCCCACAGGCAAAAACATGAAAACAGAAATGCTGATGATAACAAAGCCTGCGAATACTGTGAGTTCTGATGTCAAGGTGCGCCAAGGTGTTGGCTGGACCCAGCTGTGGGAGCCACCATGTCGGAAGAGAGGTCGTTGGTGAGGTGGCTGATTGGATTCAAGGAAGGGCTGAAAATCTGCGTATGCCTTTCTAGCTAGACATATCAACTCTAGAGTTAACGTCTCTGAATAGGAGCCTCAGAATAATAGAAATATGGATGCTACATTCAAGAGAACCTCTGAAGAAGTGTCTGCATTGGTGTAACTTGAAATATTAACTCCTTGGAAACTGCGGCTATCTGTTTAGTGAGCAATGGAAAAGGCCTCTCAGATAACAGCTGGTCCTGGGGGAGCCTCCTGGATTGTGTCCGGTCCCTAGATGGAGGATAAGGCACCCCTGCCAGCCCCGGGGCCATCCTCTAAGTACCCACTTGGCAGGCTTCCTGGAAAATGGGGCTGTGGCAAGGCCGGGTTACCCATCTGGGACATCTCTACGGGACATGATAAAGGAAGTGCGAGAGAGGAAAAAGAAAAACTCCAAAGCACAAGTAGTATACAATCCAGTGTACATTTTAAGAGATGTGCTTGTGTGCCTTTACATAGTGGCTCAGTTTTTCATTCTGTGACAATGAAAAGAAGAAAAGACCCCTTTGAGTAGGACTCCAGCTTATCGTGCGTGGTGGTGGAGTTCAGAGACAAGGCGCCCGGGGGCCTGGCTCTGGAAGATCGGGATTTTATAAGCAGTGGAAGTTTCAGATGTCAGTAACTCATGTCATACTAGTTTCAGGCAATTGTTGACAGTTATTTCAAAGTCCTTAACACTATTTGTGGGAAATAAATCTGATAGAAGCCGATCCTGAAAGCCCAGACTTCCCTTCTCTTAATTGCAGCAGCAAACATCTAATGTCAGTTCATCGAAAGTAGAAGGAAAGTCCAAAGGGAGCCCAGCCTGTCGGAGAGCTGCAGCCTGCCTCACCACAAGGGACTACGGGAGCCAGACCAGGTCACTAGGATCTCTGATTTCCATAGGTGGTCACACCTCTTCCAAGAACAATTCCAAGTCATTCATCCCAACTGGGAAAGCCTTGCCCAGCTACACATCTTGATGAATTTATTGGGGGCTTTGTTTCTTTTTAAAATTTTACAGATTTTTCTTTGTTATTTTTTTTTTCAGAGAAACGCCTTATGATCCACAGCTGGGGGAAGAAACCCACAACATATTTTTCATAGGCTTATGATTTTCCAAACTAGTCTTGTCAAGGGTTAGCTGGACAAACTCAGGCAGTATAGAACAACATACAGTGTACCTTTCTAAGATGGGTTGTGGGTTTTTTTTTTTTTTTTTTTTTTTGAGACAGGGTCTCGCTCTGTAGTCCAGGCTGGTCCTGAACTCACTATAGAATCCAGGCTAGCCTTGGAGAGTCAGGGCAATCCTCCTGCCTCAGCCTCCCGAGTGCTGGGATTACAGGCATGCATCACCATGTTCAGCTTGTGTGGTGCTGCTGAATCGAACTCAGGGACTTAGCACTTGCTAAGCAAGTGCTTTAACTGCTGAGCCATTTCTCCAGCCCCCACGGGTTGTGTTTTGAAATGAGGTTTAATCTGTTTTTGTTTTAGAAAGGTGCTGATACTCAGTCACATGCTTTCATATATAGAAATATAAATTTAAAAATCTTTATAGAAAACAGGTGCTCAGAATTTTAACTTCTGTTCGATATACACTCTAAAATTGTTGGCCAGGTGCTACTGCAGGCTGGGCCTGAGGGCACAGGCCTTTAATCCTGGCATTCTGGGAGGCTGAGGCAGAGGATCTTAAGTACCAGTCCAGCTTGGAAAACTTGGCAACTAAGAAAGATGCTGTCTCAAAAAATTAAAAACTAAAAATAATGGGCTGGCAGTGTAGCCCAGTGGAAAAGCCCTGGGTTGGCAGTCCCAGTACCACAGAAGCTATGAGTAGCCCAGCAAGGCATGACTGACTGCTTCTTGTCTACAAGGGGTGTCCTTCGGTTTGCTAGAGCCATGACGCAGAATGAAGGGTCGTGGGGAGGCGAGTCCTGTGTTGGGATTTGGAGTGGGTCCCGGCGATTATGTGCTCTGGAGAGCAGTTGCCCTGCCTGCCTGCCTGCCTGCCACGTCAGCCTTCAGAAAGACAATGGCTGGAACTTGTCTGACCGAAGATGAGAAATGAAATCACACACAATTCGTAAGTGGCCCAGCTCTGTCCCTGCCCTGGGTGTCAGCTTGGGTGTAAGCTGTATTGTAGGGGCAAAGTCTGAACAGTGAGAACTTCAACTTGTGAGACACAGGCGTAAACATCTACCTAGAATATGTCAAAGTAAAAGCACAGCTCTAATCTCAGAGTAAGAGTTAGCTTATTCTTACTAACTAAAGGGCCAAATAAGGCATTGGCGAGAGCCGCAGGTGGGTGGTAATAAGTAGAGGGGGATGGGGGCATGCTTTCTATCGGCCTCAGGTGCCATCTGATGATAGTCTTAGCTCAGGTTGGTGGAAGTTAGGAGGCCTGCTCTGTACATTTCTAAGGATTTATCACAGGATGTTAAGTCAGACGCAGAGGGGAGGACAGTTAGATGTGACCATAAAAAGAACCATGATTGCTGATGGCCCCGATATGGAGCTGTGCAGATATCCCAACCTCTCCATATGTACACATATTTTTAAAAGATTTTGTATCAGTTCTTCATGTTGAATATAATTACTATGTTTTGCAAATTAATATACTATTACAGATAATTATGTGGGGAAATTTTACAGATTTTATAAAACAGCTGGTACTATTTTAGAAGTATAGCAATCTAATGAGTCAAATACCAATCTATTTTTTTATTTTGTTACACTTACTCTTTAGATGGTTCATTTCCTCCATGATTTTTGGTGTTGCGTGTCTCTCTACCTGTCTCGAAGATTCCTTCAAGTATTTTCTGTTTGCTGAGCTAGTGTTGCAATTTTTTTAAAGAGATTCTTGGTCTTAAAATTTTTTCTAGTTCTTCAATTTTCAGGGATAACTTTGCTGAATACAACCTTGGTTGATACTTGCTATCTATTTTAGATTGAAATATTTTGCTCCAAGCTCTCCTGGCCTTTAAAGTTTGCATTGAGAAAACTGCAGTAATTTGAATGGGTTTGCTGTGATAGTATAATACCTGTTTTTTTCTTGTTGCTTTTAGTATTTTCTCTTTATGTTGTATTTCTGAGGTTTTGATTATGATATGCCGTGGTGAGTCTCATTGTTGGTTGAGGTTATTTAGTGTTCTGTAAGCTTTTTGTACCTGAAAATTAATTTCTTTTTCCAGATTTTGGAAATGTGCTTGCATGATTTTATTGAATAAATTCTTTATGCTTTTGGTGCTGTCTTCTGCTCTTTCTCCCACACTCACAGTTCTAAGATTGGTTCTCTTTGAGTCATACATCACCTGTTGTATCCAGCTACTTTGCTCATTCCTAATTTTGGAGTTGTGCCTAATTATGGCATTTGTTTCCTCATTCTTTTATTCAAGGTCGGAAATTTTGTCTTTACAACATTCA
The DNA here is from genome assembly GCA_004027205.1 of Ctenodactylus gundi. Lineage (NCBI taxonomy): Eukaryota > Metazoa > Chordata > Mammalia > Rodentia > Ctenodactylidae > Ctenodactylus > Ctenodactylus gundi. The sequence continues at coordinate 80,347 of PVKB01005258.1, forward strand.
AGTTGTCTTCCCCTGCTTTCAGATGATTTTTTTATATCCTGAATTTCAACTAGATTTCTTTTCAAAATTTCTACTTCTCTATTAAAATGTTCCTTCATATCTTTCATTTCCTTGTTTACTTCAGCCAACTTTTTATTTGTGGATTCTATGTGCTCAGTAAGTTCTGTCTCTTTTAGGACCACTATTTGTATGTAAGTTCCTCTTTAGGCCCACTGATCAATGCATACATTTCTTTGAGAATATCTTGTTTGAACTGGTCGTTCCACTCATTTATTTCCTTTTTGACGTTCTTCCTTATGAGTTCCACTATTTCAGGACCCAGGACATTAGTTCCTGGGGTCTCAGGCACCTCTGTGGGTGGCCTGTTGCCTTGTCTTCTTCCCACGTTACTGTGGGTGAGGGACCTCACTGTAAAGGGCGAGTAGAGAGGTTTCTTTGAATGAGTGTTGTGGCGTGTGTGGGGAGCCTAAATTCCTCCAAGTTTTGTGCTGGGAGTAGGCAGTGAAGGAGGACCTAACAGCCTAATGGCCCCTGAGGTGTCTTGATCACCCCAGGCCTGTCAGCAGAGCTCTCCCTTCTGTCCTGAGGGGGGCTTTACACCATACCCAGCTGTTCAGGCGGTTTGCAGCCTTCTTTCCTCCCCACCTCTATTCTTGTGCCTGGTTTTTCCTGGGCATCATTTAAGAGTTAGCCCAAAGCCCTGATGCACATTCTTCTGTGCTTTCTTTTAACTCTGATAGTTCAGTTTCTAGTTCTTTTTAAAAAAAGGGCTCCTGCTTACGTCATTGCCTGTTACGGCTGCCAAGTGCTGCTTCTGACCTAGGGTCTAGGAGGCCTTTTCTAAGGGAAGCGAACAGTGTGGTTGTAGTATACTTTACCTACAGCTTGTTTTTGGAGGCTGGGTCACCAGCTGCTGTCCGTTCCCACATCTTCTGGATCTGAGCTTACCTTGGTCTGAGTTTCTGGTCTCCTTGCTCTCCTCTGTGTGGATGCCAACAGCTTAGGGATGCACTCAGTTGATTGCTGTTTTCCTCCACTTCCAGTGTGGCTTCAGGATTGCTGACCTGCCTGTAGCCTTTCAGTTATTTGGGTGCTCCTTTAAGTCCTAGCTCGGTCAGAAGTCCTGGACTCCAAGCCAGCTTCATTGCAGGTGCTGGCAGCTCCCAGCTGTTTGCAGTTGGTCTGGGGCAGCTTCCTGGGCTGCTGTTTTTTTTTTTTTTCCTCCACTTCCAATGTTTCTTCAGAATTTCTGATCTTCTCCTGTCCTCCTTTCAATTGTTGGTACACTGGGACACTCCTCCCTCTCCTAGATACTTTGCACTGGTGGTTTTGACTGTATTTTCAGCTTTTTAAGTGGGTTCACGAGGAGACATTGTGCAGCTCTGTTACTCAGTCACCATTATGACTGGAAGTCCTCTGGTCTGTCTTCTGGAGGTATGATGAGGAATGATGCTATCACAGTATAAGGAAATACCGAGAGTTCATGACTGTCAGCTAACATGGAACTGAACCTAAGTGGGCGTCTGGAGAGACAGAATTGAAATGCAACTTTGGGCTGCCAGTGTGGGGCCTGGGAAGCACCTGAGCTTAGTAAATGCAATATATGGACAAACACCAGGGTCAGCTTAGCATAGGCACGCACAAAAAACCTGTTAGTATTTTATAGAGTGTTATCTAGAAATTTGTTGGGACAGACAAATTTATGTGGTAGAATGTTTTCTATTTCTAATTTCTGAGTAAAATCTATAAAGAAATTATAGAAGCATAAAAATAGGAAAAACACATAAAGCGACTGTTATATTAGTAAATATTCTTATATATAAAGTGTTTTCATGACTATTCTAGGCCTAATCCTTCCCCTTGGGGAGGCTGAGGCAAGAGGATCACGAGTTCCAGACCAGCCTGGGCAACTTAGTGAGGTAGTGACACCCTATCTCAAATAAACTATAAAAAGGGTCTAGTGTACAAGCCCTGAGTTCAATCTCTAGTACCACAAAAAAATAAAGTGTCTTCAGACATCCAAGTTTTTTAGCTGATTTGGTGAGCAGAGATGATAGGCTATTAGTCCTTTCCGTAAGGTGATAACAAAAAGTGGTGATCAAAAGAGAAGGACCCCCTAGAAAGAGAGATTCTTTTATCAGTTATCTTTTGGTGTCTAGTATTTTCGTTCTGTGATAGTTACCATTGAGAACGGGAGGGAAGTGCCAGCACCAGACCCCGTCGTGTGTGCTGTGGTCACCCCGGCCCCAGAGGAGCTTTTCTGCCTTCCATTTTTGCTTTTCCCTCACCAGAGCTGACAATGGGGCCAAGGTGTGAGGGGTAGAATCTGAGACCCTGGAAGAAAAAGAAAAAGAGCTAATAAAACTAAGTTGTGAGCTCTCACGTGATATAAATCTGTAGTCATAAGAATTTTTTCCTTGAAAATTGTTATTTAAGAATTTATATTGTTTCTTAGTATCTACAGACTAAAGAGTAATATGTTTGGGACTTTGTCAATCTTGGTGTTATTATTTGTGAGAATTTTTCATTATTTTATTTTATTTCATTTTTGAGACGAGATCTCACTATGTAGTCCCATTGGCCTTGAACTCATAGCAGTCCTCCTGCCTCAGTCTCCCTGGCGCTAGGATCACAGGCGTGCGCCACCACGCCGAGCTCTTGCAGTGCCAGGGTGCTGGGCGCAGGGCCTTAAGCCTGCTAGTGAAGTGTTGTAACTGCTATGTTCCTTCAGCTCCGGTTTTTAATACTCGTGCTCATTGCTGAGGTCTAGGTCCATAAAAGTAGGTAATATTTTAGGTGCTGTTGGAAGGGGCAGAAAGGGGGCACTATTGCCACCTCCACCTTCCAGTATGAAAAAAGGACTCAGTAATTAGAAGAATGTGCTCCCTATCTGTGGTACCCTGACTAGGCCGGGCTAAGGGAGGGTAGAATCTGGCCTAGACGCCAATAACCTTGTCTTGAGACCGGCAGGAGTGGGGCCACTCCCCCTGTCTTAGGCCCAGGACAGTCCCGCAGCTGTCCCCAAACTTCCTCCAATCAGAGAATGACCTACGCCCTACATTCTTGGCTGACCTTCCTCCCTCCAGCTGCTTATAAGCCTGGACCCGTGCGCACAGCAAACGAGCTGTTATTCTGATTCGGTTTCCCGGAGGCTTGAGATCCTGCTTCCCCAGACTTCGCTGATCCCGATTGCTGGTGGCCAGCAATGGCCAGGGGCTCTGGAGACCCTGTCACCTGTCCTAGAGCCAGTCCTAGGGGACAGGGAGGGTTTGAATACAGGCCATGTGGATCCAGAGCCCGTGCTTAATTGCCATAGGACCATGAAATGCATATTCTATACTGTGGAAAAACTGTGGGCCATAATTTAGCACTGAAATATATTTTCAGAATCATTGATTTTGTTTTACTGTTTCATTATGTGACAAATACTCCTCTTCGAAACTTGAATAAAAGGATTTAGGACATTCAAAAATCCTGTTTGTACTGAGGCTGGTGACACTGGCCTGTAATAGCACTTTGGGAGGCTGAGGCAGGATGGTTGTTTGAGCAAATCTAGCAATACCCTACCTCAAAATAAAAACTAAGGTGTGGGGGTAATAGTTCAGTGGTTAGAGTGCTGGCCTGTTGTGCACAAGACACAACACCCAACACCATATAAAAATTAGCTGAGTATGGAGGCACAGCCTGTAATCTTAGCACTTGGGATGCTGAGGCAGGAGGTTTGTTGTGAGTTTGAGGCCAACCTGGACTACGTAGTGAGACCCTGTCTCAAAACTAAATAAATGGATGAGTAAATTAAATAAAAATGAGCTGGAGATGCAGTTCAGTGTGAAGCCCTGGGCTTGACGACCAGAAGACCCTGTTTGCATGTTTAGTCAACACGGGAAAGGAAAGGAGATGGCTTCAGTTTCAGGGTGGCTGTGGAGTTCTGCATGTGGCAGGAAGCTCTGATTTGCCTTCAGCTAGTGCAGCCAGAGGGACATAGGCAATGGTGAGCGTCATAAGGACACAGAGGCCGACTCTGCGGCTGTCCCCACCTTGCGGGTGAGTTGGTGCCTGCGCACGCTGCCCAGAGAGGCGCGTTCAGGAATCGCGTCTGGTGCGGTCCCTGGGCCCCTGGGAGGGTGCAAAGGAAGGGGGCTGCTGCAGTGGAGTCATGGCCACCGCATGCATGAATAGACGTGAAATGTCGGGGGTCGTCTGTGTCATTTCCAGGGTGTATGGGGGTCCAGGGAGCGAAGGCCTTGAGGAGCAGCCCAGTTAATAGGGCTGTGGCCTGGGGAAGGAAGGGGAGGAGTGAATGTTTCCCTGGATGCCCACACACTTAATTTGTCGTTCACCTACTACACGGAGGTAATCATTTCAGATGATAGAACATTTGGCTTCAGTCTCTGATTAGGCCATATTGCTGAATTTTTTTTGTTAGGTTCCCGCCCCCGCTTTCCTAGGGTTAACAGGTATCCTTCATAGCAGTAATTTCTGATGAAAAAGAAATTCTAGCAGGTCCATGTCTGGGCTGGTAGGGCTGACGGATTGCTTCTTTTTTTAATAGAGCCAAATCATTTCTTTTTATTGTAGGAATCAGCTTTCAAGTGTATAAATTTCAGTTTCGAAATTATTTCTCGCAATATTGCTTTCAGTCCTTTTTTGAAGCATTAATTAGTGCAGTAAATGCACCAAGGAACAAAAAAAATGTTTCTGCAAAATAATATGATAATTTGCATTGAAAATGTGATTGAATGTGGGGAAGAAAAAAGGAAAAAGATTACAAAGTTCTGTCTATTCAAACTCGAGGGTAAAAAATACACTGTCTTCTGTTTGATCTAATGTAGCTAATTTTTCATGCCGCCTTCCCCTTCTCCTCGATCCTCTCACAGATGAGACAGTGTCCCCTCTGTGTGTCTGTCACAGAGATTTCAGCGGTGGCTCATGGTTCAGAATCAGTGCTGGCATCCCTGCAGACAATGCCAGTGATTACTGAGATAAATTTCAGCATTAACAGCGAAATGATCTTTCCTGCTCTCAGGTCGTGGGTCCACATTGAGGGCACCATCAGGCCTCTTCCTTCCATGCCAACAGATTTTTCTCTGATATTTATGCATCATATATGCTTTTATTATGTGGTTGTAAGTGCAAAAATTCTACTAAGTGGACAGAAGGGCACATCACAATAACAGATAACAAGCGTATATAGTCTCGGAGAGATGACTTAGTTCCATACGGAAGCAAAGTTTAATACTTTCTACAAGAATGAAATTTAGGTGATAACACTCAAATGTGCTCTTTCAGTTGCTTGCTATGGTAACAGATTTATTGGCTAATATGTTTAATAATAAGATGTATTGATAATGCAGAAAATGGAGTCGTGAGGAAAACCCAGAGTTGGAATTCTGTGACTTTAAGGATCGGGCCCTGGCTGACACCTGACCACTTACAGCTGGTGAGGCCTTCTTGGAGTTGGCTCTTAGTCTGGGTGCCATTTTTCTTTCCCATTCAAGGGGACAGTATTTATATCTCACAGGATTTTTATTATGTGTGTGGGTTAAATATCGTAGTGCAGCCACTAAATGAGCGTTAGCAGCTTTAAATGTGTTGAATCTATGACTAGGCACCGTCCACCCCAAAACACAACAAGCAAGAAAACTACTTCCTAAGTCAAATACGAACACATTGGCATTGAAAGGATCATTAAAGTTAAGTTACCAAGTGAGAATAGAGTATTCTAAAATGTAACTGTTGGAGATTCTCTTTCCAGCTTAGCAGCAATAATATGTAATAGAAATGTAGGAATACTGAAAAATATTAAGAAATAGAAAGAAAAAATCTTTTATACGTCTGTAGTAAAGCTGGGAAGGAACACCTGATCTAAACTGAGTATTTTTTGTTTTCCTCTTGGAGGAAATTAGGTTTAAGTTTATTTGTAGAAGGAAAACCTAATTCTAAATCTTACCCAGAAAGCACTCAGGGGCTGGGAATGGAGCTCAGTGACAGCACTTGCTTGGCTCCCACACCCACAAGGCCCACCCACAAGGCCCACGGTCCATCCTGTATCACACCGCTGACTCCCTAACCTGAATTCTTTAGCTTGGTTGGGCCTAGGTAGGGGGGAGTGGGGGGTGGGGGTTGTAAGTGTGGGGTGGTGGGGTGTGTGTGTATGTATGTGTGTGTGTGTGTGTGTGAGTGAGAGAGGGGTAGACCTAATGCCAGCACTGGTCCTGCAGGGACACTTCCTGCCTCTTTCCTACTGGGCTCTCCTTTGCCTCCTGACCTACAGTCTTCTATCTTTACACCTGGAACAGGTTATTTTTGTTCATTTGTGTGACGTCCTTGTTTTGGGCAGAGAGATCCTGAGGATGGGAATGAGTCCTATTAATTTTTGCACCCTCAGCATGGTCAGTCACAGGCCTGACTTCCTGTAGATGCTAAAGTCTTTGGTTGAAAAAAATTATAGCATGAAATAAATGAGCTGCCAAGCCACCGGAAGTTACGGAGGAGTCCTGATGGAAGAGGCCGGTGAGAAGGGTGCGGGCTGTAGGGTTCCAATGGGAGGGGTTTGAAAATGACACAGTTACCGAGATAAGAAAAAGATCGGCGGTCACCAAGACTCAGGGCTGGCCGGGGTGGATGATGAAAAATGAAGAAAGACCGTGAGTACGTGACACACAAGGCGCTCTCTCTTGCCCTCCCCTCCCCTCCCCTCCCCTCTCCCTGTTTCTTTCTGTTTGTGGTACTTGAGTTCGAGCCCTGGTCCTTCACACTGAACTCTGCCCCCAGATGATTTTTGGGTGGGTTTTGACACAGGGTCTTGCTATCTCAGTAAACTGCCCAGGCTGGGCTTGAACTTGTGATCCTCCTTGCTCAGCCTCCCCCTCCCAGGATCCTGGGATTGTAGGTGTGCACCACCAGCCTGGCTATGCACAGGGTTTTTAGAATGCTATTTTTTCCATTTTTTTGCAGTACTTGGGATTGAACTCACAGCTTTCACACAGAGGTACGTCACGAGCTCCTTTACAATTTCTTCATTTTAACCCAGGTTTTTGCTAAATTGCCAAGGAGCCCAGGCTGGGCTCAAGCTTGGGACCCTCTTGCCTCAGCCCTTCCAGGTGCTGGGATTTCGGGTGCTACCGCCATAGGTGGCTTTATTTTTCGTTGGTGAGAATATAAACATACGAGATGCAAGGCTGAAGGACTGATGGTGGAAATGAGGAAGGCGCAGCCACTTGGCCGGCGTGCTGGGCTGCTTAGGACCGGCGCTGGGCTAGGTTCTGTTGGAGCAAGTGCCTCCACCGCTTCTGGACACTTCACTCCTGGCGAGCCCTGGACTCTGATGCTGGGCTTTCTTAGGCCAGAGACGGTGGCGTGCCACGGAGGTGCAAGGACAGAGTCAGTGCGCGAGGGGTGCCTTGGCAGGACATGCGGGTGCGAGGTGTGTGTCCCCTGTGATCTGTGGGCAGCGTGTGCTGGCCTGGTGGGGATGGAGTCTAATATTGAGTAGAAGGTGGGGACAGTTACTGATTGGATTGCCATCTGCCCTCCCTCCCCTGCTCCCTCCTCTGATCCTGGGATGGAACCCAGGACCTTCTGGCTCAGCTCTACTCCCACCCCTTTTCATTTCGACACAGGGTCTTGCCAAATCACTCAGTTGCCCAGGCTGGGCTCCAACGTGCCGTCGTCCTGCCTCAGCCTACTAGAGTGCTGAGATTGCAGATATGCACCAGACACCTGGCTCTATATAGTTCTCGGGGAAGAAGAAAAAGTCACTTTTATAAGAAGAAAAGAGAATGTATTCATTGGAGCCCAAGTTTTATACGCAGCAAACCTTGGGCCTGCGTGACATAGTCAGCACGTGTACCCCCCCACCCCCCAGCAGAGCGAGCATCCAGGGACATTGCTTTCTGTGTGTTTCTTTCCCAGCTATTCTTGTGTGGCAGTTGTGCCAGACCTCCATAGGGTAACCAGGAGTTCAGAGTGGGGTACAAGGAAAAGAAATCCTGTCACCCTGCCGGAGGTTCCAGGGTGACTTGGACACGGCCCCACCCAGCTCAGCCTGTGTTAGGGGAGTGAATGTCACCCCGAAACAGGAGCCCGGAGCGGGTCCCTGTCCCTTTGTTGGTCTCCTGCTCCTGTCAGACCAGGGGCTGGCTTTCCTGTGCTCGTTGGTCGCTGGTGGCCTCTCACAAAGCCCCTTCTGTTAACTGGCTGTCCAGAGAGTCCCGCCAGCCCGCCAGAGGAGGCACCGCCTGGGCACCCCACACACAATGGCTGCTGCTGTCGCCGAGGGACAAGCAAGGGGTCGGCCGGGTCTATTTTCCCATCATATGCATGACACTGAGTCTAATGGATCGTGGCTTTCTCAGCTGCTTCTCAGGGCCTCTAAGTGGCCTGTTATCAGTTTCATCAGTGTTTCCAATGTGTGTCCCCATGTCAGAGAGCCCCGCTGCGTGCCCGCCCCAGGTCACGTGGAGCAGGGAGGAATGAGCTAGGAGACAAGTGGGGGAGCTCTTGGCACCCAGGAGGGAGAGTTAGGAGGCGGGGGGCAACTTTCTTTTTCCTTTTCTTTTTTTGCCGGCACTGAAGATGGGGCCCGGAGCCTTCACACCGAGCTGCTCCTCCCAGCCCCTTCTCAGTCGTGATTTTGACACAGGGTCTCATCAGCTCACTCGGTGGCCCAGGCCGGGCTCCAGCTTGCCTCAGCCTCCTGGAGTGTTGGGGTTGCAGGGCTGTGCCTCCAAGCCTGGATTACAGAGGCAATTTTTCGTTTTCTTTTTCTCTTCTCTCTCTCTTCCTCTTTTTCTCCCTCTCTCTCCCTCCCTCCCTCTTTCTTTCTCTTTTTTTGAGGTAAGTCTCTCTCTATAGTCCAGGCTGGTGCTGAACTCACTGTGGGGCCCTAGCTGCCATTCAACTCATGGCAATCCTCTTGTCTTAGCTGCCTAAGTGCTGGGATTATAACTGTGAATCACCACACCTGGTTCTGGGGACTCAAACCCAGGACCTTGTGCTTGCTAGATCAGCACTCTAATAGCTGAGCGATTCCTTTAGACCCAAAGACAATTTTTCAGTGAATAAATTGTCTTCCACCTCCTCCTTTAGTAAGCTTGATTTCAAATCTTTAAAAAGATCAAATGACTTATGTTATATTGTATATGTGTTTAAATAAAGAATTTGGATCATTGCCTTGAGTAATAAAAATGTGAAAAACTTGAGACAGCTTTATATCCAACTTTGGGTTTCATAATTCTTTTACTAAACCATAGTATTGTCTTGGGAAGAAATGTAAGACAATGGAAAAGAACAGTAAAACAACCTCAGAAAGAAATTATTCTTAAAATTGCTATTCAGAATTTTAGGTATGTCTAGCCATACCTTGTGGGAGGCTGAGGCAGGAGGATCTTAAGTTTGAGCCTAACCTGGGCAGCTTAGAAAATTAGTAAGACTCTATTTCAAAAAAAAAAAAAATCAAAGGGAGGGGGGTGCAGGGGAAGTAGCGGGTATGAGGTTCCAACTGAGTCCTCACGGCTGCCTCCCCAGCACCGGTGCCCTTCATTCCCTCGCTGCCCTCTCAGCTTCAGCTCAGCATTGTCGCTTGTCTCCTTGTTTTCGCAGTACTGCAGACTGAACCCAGGGCCTTCACCTAAGTTATGTCCCTAGCATTTGTTTTATTGTTTTGTCTTAATTTTACTTTATTTTAACTTTAGAAGCAGGATCTCCAGTTGCTCACATGAGACTCGAAGGTAAGGTCGGGCAGCCTCAGCGTCTGATCACAGGTCCACGCCCTGGGGTGGGGTCGGCTGCCTCCCTTCAAGGCCCCCCTGTTGCTCCTCCTGGAGTTTGGCCGCTTCCTGACCTCATCTCAAGAGTCTTGATCAAGGAAAGAAAAAAGTACATTACTTACCATTGTGGGATTAATAATCGATTTACAATCGATCTCAGCTAAGTAATTTCACTGTGTGGGAAATATGCTTAAAAAAACCAGAGCAAGGCGGAAACAGTGACTTGACGGTAGCAGGAGTTCTGCTTCACGTACCTTCTGAGAGGACATGTCTCTCCACAGCCTTGCTTGCTTGCCCGGGATGGGGCTCAGAGGCCGCATCCTGAGGGCGTACCGAGGACTGGATGGTCCCCCTGCCCGCACTGGCTGCCCCTTTGAGCTTCTAGGTGACAAACATACCCACTTCGCCTCGTGTCCCTTGGTTTTGAGATGAGTCCGTAGGGCAGTCAAGTCAACAGCGTTGAGATTATGAGGTTCCCCCCCAAGTCTCCTGAAAATGGGAAAACGGCAGCTGCCCCTCGTGTGACCCTCTAAAACACAGGCCATCCCCTGTGCACAGAACGGGCCCTGACAGCACCTCCTGATTGTGGGGCGTGGCACCTTCTCCCTGTGATGACAGCCACCATCCTTTGAGCCAAATGCAAAGGGACTTCTGTGTGACTTTCTGCTTATCTTGGGTTCCCAAACTGGAGTCAGTGCTGCAGTATGTCAGGCGTCACCTGGGGACAAGCCAAGGGCTTGCGTTCTGCAGCTGCCCTATCCCCTGGTCCCAGCTCCATGGAATCTGGACAGGAGGCCGGTGGGGAGCCAGTTCTGCTCACTGCACTCGCAGAATCAGGTCACCAGGCATGTGGCAGCCATTCAGAGGTGGCCACCTGAGGGCTGTGAGCACCCTGCCTCACACCAGGAGCAGGTCAGCGGGGGAGGTGTGCAGGCTTTCTGCCTGTGGGTATTGCTGACGTGGGCTGTTTTTCTTATCTGGAAAAAATTTAAAAACTTAAAGTTGCAGGAATATATTTTTCCCCCCCTCTTCCTCTTCTCTTCTCTTTGAGATCTTGACAAGTTGCCCAGACTGCCCTCAAACTTGAGATCCTCCTGCTTCAACCTCGTGAGTGTTGGGATTTCAAGAGTGTGTTACGACATCCAGTTAAGGATATTTTGTAGAATATTCTCTTATATAGCACAGTTCATCGAAAAATTTCTGTTCTGTAATTTTAGTGTTGGCAGAAGACCTTTATCAAGTGTGCCGCCTGTGTGATGACAGCTTGTGGGCCCTGCTAGGTGGGATTCCAGTCCATGTTGAACACTGCATGTAGGCGCTAACCAGATTTACCTGGAGTCTTTTGTGAATTCAGGGCGTGTCCATAACCTCCCTGCTATAATGCCACAGACACTTCTGAGGAAGTCATGTACATTTGTCTTCACTGAGATGTTCGCTCCTCACTTGGTGCTTGGCTGATGACAGCTTATCAGCAGATTCCTGGCAAGCATTCATGCCTAGCAGACTGTGTAGGGCTTGTGGCCTTTCTGGGCCATCTTCTCTGACGATGCTCTGGGTGTGTGACCTTTTCACTGGTAATGGTGTTGCATTGAGTGCCTCTACGGTGCAGTGTCTGATGTCACTTCTGCCTAATTAACATTGCCCCATTGCAAATAGCAAGTATCCACGGGGAGACAAATCAAGACTTTGCAAATGGTCTGTTCTTCCTCAGTTTCTCCAGGGGGTCCCGGGGGTCACAGTGCATGTAAACATATATAATGTAAAAGTGGGTTTGCTCAGGATTTATTTGTCATAATATCTGAAATAAAGCTAGTGCAGTGGGAAATTTGAGCACTGCATTATGTGCAAAGTGTTCCAGAAGTCACCATATGTAGGGACAAAAGAATGACCTTTGGAGGCACCCCTCTCATCCACTGGTGGTGTGTGTTCTGTTGAGTCGCTCCTCTGATGATTGTGATGCTGCTTCTCTAGTCCCTGCATGTCCTCACAGCCCTTGGGGCCTTTGGCATGGCGCTGGGACTCCGACCGGTCCCTGCCCTCCTCTTCATTGACTTGGCTGCGTACTGTTGGGATGAGCGTGTGGGCTTCAGTATTTTGAATTGATGATAACTCACTAGGAGTGCACACATCGTCCTGTGCTCAGACTGCCGTGGATTTGACTAGTGGACACCTTCAGGCCACTTCTGCATGGTGAAATGCTTTTTGCAATGATGATGATGACGATTTTTTAAAATGAAAACAAGCCTACATTTATTGGCCTCAAGTAATAACATAAGGGTAAGCAAAACAATCAATACAAAACAATTCCTGCCTTAGCCTCCCAGAGTGCTGGGATTATAGAAATGAGGCCCACACACAACATGGAATTACTTCTTGCACAAAGTTTATAATCACCATTCACTTACCATTTTAACAGCAAATTGTGAAGAGCTTTTTTTTGTGTGTGTAATAACAATTTTAAATTTCACTGCAAAGCTGGCCTGCTTCCCCTAAACACATTATGGCTGTAAGTATATTACATAGCTGTCATAAATTAGGGAAGAAGCTGTTTTCTAAAGGGACGCCGTATATCTTTAAGACCCAATGTCTTTGACATTTAAATAACATTTCTGCTAAAATACATATACTTTTTCTCAGTTGTATATCTCATTCATGTTTAACGCAACTGTGCAGATATGAAGATTTTCCTTTGAAAGTATGTTAGTGTGGTTTGTGTAAAGGCTTGAGTGTGTCCCCCAGAAGTTTGCGCGTTGGGAGCTCGGTCCCCAGTGTGGCAATGTTAAGAGGTGATGGGAACCAGGCATGGTGGTAGAGGCCTGTCATCTGTGCTGTCTTGGAGGCCAAGAAAGGAGGATAGCAAATTCATGTCCAGCCAGAGCAACTTAGTGACTTAGCAAGATGCTGTCTCAAAATTTAAAAAATGAAGAAAGAAAAGAAGGGCTGAGGATATAGCCAGCGTGAAGGCTTTGCGCTCCATGTCTAGTGCAAAATAAAAACAAAACTGAGGAGACCTTGTAGATGTGAGGCCAGTTGGAGGTCCTCAGGTCGTTGGGGATGAGGCTTTCTGATGAAGCCGCAGTTCCTAGGAGGCCCTGGTTCTCGAGAGAGGATTGGTACACGAGGAACACATCTGCCACGCCCTGCTCTGGCCTCCTGTCCCTTTGCGTGTGCTCCTGCCAAGGTACCTCCCACCGTGCTGTGAAGCAGCTGGAAGTTCCCCCCTGAGCTGAGCATAGGCCAGCTGTGTGCCCTTGGAGCCTCTAGAACTGGGCGTTAAACCTCCTTTCTTTGTAAAGCACCCAACACTGAGCATTTTCGTATAGTAATAGAAAATGGGTTCATATATATGTACCTTCCAGGATTCCTCTGTTGGAACAATCCCTAAGGTGATGGTATCAAGAGACAGCGTCTTCGCAGGGGAGCAGGTCATAAGGCTCTGCTGTCCTGAAGCGGACTGATAACATTGACACAAGGGCTGGAGGGAGCTAGCCAGGCGGTGTTGCTTTTCCATCCCTTGTGCCATAGCAGGATCCTGCATTTGTTCCCTCTTTTTTTTTTTTTTTTTTGAAATAGGGTCTTCCTCGGTAGCCCAGACTGGTCTTTATTTCACTGCAGCTCTCCTGCCTCAGCCTCCTGAGTGCCGGGATTCCAGGGTGTGCTGCCATGCCTGGCTTGTGTGGTGCTGTGGAATCAAATCCAGAACCTTGTACTTGCTAGGCAGGTGCCTTAACCACAGCACCATTCCTCCAGCCCCAGTGTTTGCTCCCTCTGGAGGACAGAGGCTGGAGCAATGACGCCCCATTGTAGCAGTGAAGAGTGAGCCTTGATCAGATACCCAGACGCCAGCGCTTTGACCTCAGGCTTTCCGGCCTCCAGGAATGCCAGAGTGTGTCCTTGTTATGATAGGCATTTTCTAACAGCAGCACCAGGGAAGGAGACAGGCAACTCAGGGCCGCTGCCCACCTGGCTGCTCCTCCTCCGCCCACCATGCCTCCCCCCCGCGAGGGCAGGTGCTTGTGTAGCTCCTTACAGACCGGAGTCTCGGGTGGCTTGTGTCATCGAAAGCGGTGCGGATGGTGCTGTGCCATCTTTGTTGGCGTCTGTGAGTGGTTTGAGAGCTTCTGCCTCAGAAACCATGCAGTGTGGTGGCACACATCTGCAATTCCAGCACTCTGGGAGGCTGAGGCAGGATTGTGTTAGCCCAGCCTGGGCAGTTTAGCGAGTTGTCCAGACCCTGTGTCAAAATAAAAGTGAAGTGGACGGGGCTATAGCTCAGTGGGAAGACCCTGGGCTCCACCCCCCATACCTGGAGAAAATAAAACAAAAGATACAAAGGAAAACGAAAGTGATCTGTAGGAAATGTGACACTCTGAGTGTTCTGTGCTGCAGAAGCCACGGTGACACGGAGGCTCTGAGAGGGCAGAGTGGGAGACAACATGTATTCCTAAAAGGTTCAAGAAAGGGAATACACACCTCATCTTAGAACCAGAGGGCCCAGCCCAAGCCCCTGCGCTTGTCGCTAAACCCATGGACTCAGAGATAAACTCAGTCCCTTCAAAACGCCTGACCTACAAAGCTATCAACAAAGGGAAAGTGTTACTTTAAGCAAGTACATTTCCAGTTAATTTCCTAAGCTGTGATACGGAACTGAGCCGTAACATTCAGATTCACCCCAGGGCCTATCAGCTCTAAAGGATGCTCTGTCCGTTACCCCAGGTTGCCATGCCGTATCCATTACAGGCAGTGAGTCAATGGTTCTCTAAATTTCTACATTGCCCAGGCTGGACCCCAGCTTGCCCAGACTTCCCCAGTGCTGGGATTACAGGCATGTGCCACTGTGCACGGCTTTTTGCTACTTTATTTTGCATTACTGTGGGTTGAACCCAGGACCTTTGCATGGAGCTGCATTCTTAGCCTTTTTATTCATCATTTCCAGACAAGAGTTGCTTAGTTGCCCAGGCTGGGCTTGAATGTGCCATCCCCCTGCCTCAGCCTCCCAGAGGCACACACCACCCTGTGTGGCTAATGGCTTGTGAACACAACATCTGATGCTAACGTGCTCCTGTGCTAGGATGTCCTTCAGGAACTTGAAGGGTGATGCACACAGGATGTTATAGCGCATCAGGTAATTGTGAGTAGCGACTTCTCTACCAGTGCTCTGGCGGTGGTCACAAGGAGCAGGTGAGCTGGCTCAGGGCTCAGGAAGGACTAGGTGAGCGCACCACCTGCCTCCTGACCACTGTAGCTGCTTGGGGTGGTTACTCATTCACCCGAGCTTGTTCTGCGGCCTGCTGCTGGTCGGGAGCAGGTGTTGGCTCTGTCTTCCCTGCCCCAAAGTCAACATCCCCACTTTGTTTGATCCCCGCCAGTGGGTCTGCAGTTGGGTAAAATTTTATAGGGCTCGTAATGCTGGTACAAGGCTCAGAGCGTTGCTGAAGGCATTTCACCAGTAAAGAGAGCTAGTGCGGGGTTTGGATAGAGCCCTGGGTTGGTTCCTCAGCACCGTATGAAATTAGCCAGGTGGGATTGCACACGCCTGTAATCCCAGCACTCAGTGGGCTGAGGCAGGAGGATTGCCATGAGTTTGACACCAGCCTGGGCTGTGTAGTGAGTTCAGGACCAACTTGGACTACAGAGCAAGACCTTGTCCAAAAACGAAACAAAAAACCCAACAAAACTAACCCAACAACCAAGAAAAACCCACAAGAACAAAACCAGCGAAGAATAGCTAGTATGTCTTGAGCAATGCTGTGTGTATGAGTGCTAGCTAACTTCTGAGCAGCGTCTCGCTGGGCCTTGGAGCAGCTCTGCTTAGTAGGAGGAAGACCGGGGGCTCAGACAGGCCGCTAGTAGCTACTTGGTCAGAAACTCCAGCCCAGGTCTGGCCCTCCGAGCTGTCCCCTCAGTGTCACTGGGCTGCTTTGGGCAGGGCACACATACGTGGGTGGCTATTTCTGTGAGGGTAGATTAACCACATGAAAGGAAGCTTGGCAGCTTTCGGGTATTAGTGACAATTAACAGATTAAATGATTGAAGTCCGAATTCCCAGTTGTGATTTGAATGAATGGAGTACACAAGTTCTAAGTAAGCGACGCCTGTCAGCTCATGCCAGGGACTGCACATCAGCCTTAATTAAGCGTGGAAGTCTGCTACGTTCATAGCAAGTGTTTCAAATGAGGGAGCTTCAGAGACCAGAGGTGTGTAATAACCCACAGGCGTGTTGGTGCATGCCTGTAAATCTCAGCACTTGGGAGGCCGAGGCAGGAGGGTTGAAATGTCAGAGGTAGCCTGGCTACATAGTGAGACCCTCTCCAAACACAAGTCAGCCAAACGACCAACCTGATGAACTTACTTTCCTCTTCGGTTGGGAATATCTCACATACAACCCAAAATGCTGCCTTTGAATTCACAATCTGAGGAAGCTTGGATGATTTTGGTTTTTGAGCATGCTTCCAAAAAGGAAAGCAACCATAATAGTTGAATTTTCTAAAAAAAAAAAAAATTGTTTGGTAATGATTTCAAATAAAGTACTTTTGATGTAAAAGTCAACTGTAAAGAAATTTAGGAAGTTATAAAATTAAAAGCACTATAAACATGAATTAAATATTTTCTAACACCAGGTCCAAAAGTATATATATATACAATCTGATTTATTGTAAACTCTTACATTATGACAGCCATAAAGCCATTCTATATCAGAAGGGACAGAGCCCAGGACTTCCCCGTGACCCCTACATGCAGGTCACCTTGTACACCTGTTGTGACTGTTTCCATCACTAATGCCGATGAACCACACACTGAAAACCTATTCAAGATACAGCGTCTTGATCACTACAGGTCTTTCTGCACATGTACTCTGGTATTAGCCAGGGTTGCTCAGGCAAGATTAAGTGTTACACAAAAGCCAACAGGGTTATAATTTGGGAAAGAACTGGAAAAGCAGTTCGGTAAGCATTATAGAGAAATGGATAACTTTTGCTGGGCCTATGGGTGAAAATCATCTAGTGTAATGGGAGGCTGAGGCAGGAGGATCAGAAATTCAGGCCCAGCCTGGGAAAGTTAAGGACCCAACAAGGCCGTGTATCAAAATCCAGAATAAAAAATGGGCTGGGATGTAGTTCAGCATAAAGACCCTGAGATTGATTGCTAGTTAAAGAATTTTACCACTTTTTTTAGGCAGATATCAGGCATTAATAGATGAATAAAATTGTGATCAGACTTGATTCTTCCATTTGGCTCCCGGAGAAGCACTGAGATCTGTGAGAGCAAAGGCTCTGTTATAAGCAGAAAGAGCGAAATGCTAAGAAAATGTTTAGTCTGCACCAGCAATGAACGGTACTATTTTCACTAACATTTCCGGTCCTTTTTTTGGGGGGGGTGGGGTGGGGCGGGGCCTTGGTCTTGCTCTATAGCCCAGGCTGGTCCTGAGCTTGCTATGGAGCCCAGCCTGGCCTTGAACCCGTGGCAGGCCTCCTGAGTGCTGAGATTGCAGCACCTGGCCCCGATTGCAGTTTCTGAGCGGTCCTGGATGAGCAACTCTCAGGTTCCTGCCAGTTACGGAGGCGGATCGGGCCGCCTTTCCCGCGGAGGTGCGGGGACAAGTTCTCACCGTGCTGCGACAGTGTTCTGAAGGACATTCCTGTCTCAAGGGCGTTTTAGTACTGATTAACATTGCGCCCCGCCGTTGCTGCCCTTGGGCGCGTGTGAGCAGCCTTGGAGGAGGGCCCTGCCGCTGGGACCGTTCTTTGGAGTGCTGGCCCCAGAATCAGGCTAAGCCGCGTGCGTGTCCTGCCCAGTCTCTTGCTCCCCGGGGACTGTTGCTCTGAAGTCACTGCTCTGTGTTCCCGAGCGTGGGCTCCGAATCGCGTTACGAGCGTGTTCAGCCTGGCTTGTGTCGCGCGGTCCGCACCCCGCGGCGGGCCCGGGTGCCCGGGCGGGCGCACTAACTCGATTGGGGGGCTGGCAGGTGCGTCTGGTTCCCTTAAGCATTCCTCTGACGTCGCGGCGCTGCCCGTAATAGCCAGTTATTGCCCTCAATCGAGTTTGCGGAGGCCGGCGAGTCTGGCGACGCGACTGCGCCCGCAGACCCCATATCGCCCGCCAGCCGCCGGCGCGGCCCGCGGCGCATTTTCATTTTTACCTCTTTAGCTCCGGACTGTTCGTTCCCAGCCGCCGCCTCCGCGCGCTGCGCGCTCCCCTGAGGGCAAGCCACAGCGCCAAGTGGGGTTTTTTCTTCTTCTGAAATCATCGATTTTATTATGAGTCTTTTTCATTAAGTTCTATTAGGCCCCCTGCCGTGGACGGACTGCACAGGCTCCGTGCTGAGAGACGGCCGATTTGGAAGGGCCCGTAGGCTCCTGAGGGCTCTGCCTCCGAATTTCCCCGGGAGTCCTTGTCGATTTTGGGCCTCACACGAATGGGCTGTTTTTCTCTTTCTCCCCCCACCCCTTTTTGGGGGGCTGGGGGGCACTTGTGATCAACCCCAGGGCCTTTGTGCTGAACTACACTTCTAGTCCTTTAAAGATTTTTTTTTTTTTTTTTGAGACAGGATCTCAGTAAATTTCCCAGGTTGGGCTCAAATTTGTAATCCTCGTGCCGCAGTTCCCTCCAGTGCAGGGGTTACAAGGTTTGTACTACGACTACCACTAACCTGGCTGAAACTAACTTTCTGTCTGTCTGTCTGTCTGTCTGTCTGTCTTTCCTTCCATCTTTCTTTTGACGTAAGGAAGCCCAGGCTGGTGGTGAACTCACCATGGAGCCCAGGCTGGCCTTCGTCTCAGAGCAATCCTCTGCCTCAGCCTCCTGAGTGCTGGGATTACAGATGTGTGCACCACCACGCCCAGATTTATGTGGGGCTGGGGAATTGAACTCGGGGTCTTGCGCTTGCTAGGCTGTGCCTCCAGCCCATGGCCGAAGTTTTCTTTACATAATGGCTAAAGATACTGTTTTGTTACATTTCTTGTAAAGATTCTGATATTTTCGTTGGACCAGTGTTCAGTTCCGCGTTCAGAAGTGCCCGTAAAGCCAGGGGGCTGTGCACGACTTCTCCGGTGTCCGTTTCCCCCCGTCTTGCTGTTCCTCCCCTCTTACTTTAAAGGGAGCGGCCGCACAGTTGTGGAGGAGTTGTGAGTGGACAGGCGATTTCGAGGTGACTGTGTCACAGTCCCAAGGGGGACGTTCTTGTCATGGCAGTAGGCTGGATTTTACATTACCACTTGCACTGGATGTATTAGGACAGCAAAGAATTATCATTCTAGAAAAATCCACCTTTTCTCTGTTACCCGACATTTTCATTTGACCTGGGCCCGGAGGTGCAGGCTGTAGTCCTAGCACTTGGGAGGCTGAGCCGGGAGGGTGGCACGTTAGAGCGCAGCCTGGGCGCTGTAGCAACTTAGTGAGGGCCTGTCTCAAGTTGAAGGTAAAAATGAGCTGATAGCTCAGAGTGAAGGCCATGGGCCCCATCTCCTGTGCCACGGGGGGATATATAAATATGTATATATGAAGTCAGCAGTCACTGCCCCTCGGAGGCTGGCCACAGCAGTCACCGGGCAGCTCCTGGTGACCTTTGTGTTCCCGATAACCTGTCCTGCTCCCCTGAGGCCTCTTAGAAACAGCGTCCTCACGATTCTGTGCTGACTTGTGAAGGAAAACCTTAGTGTAGTTGATACAAAGGGAACCTCTTTTGTTGTCTTTGTCTTTTTATTTTTTCTTTTTAAACTTTTTGCTGCTGCGGACAGAACCCAGGGCCTTGGCACTTGCCAGGCAGACGTGCTACCACCCAAGAGTCTGCAGTTCGGAACCAACTCAGGCTGGAAGATAGTCACATGGGCAGTTAGGAGGGGAGGACAGGTGGGGGCAGGTGGGGACAGGTGAGATGTGGCTAGACCTCTTCCTGGATCGTGGGGTAAGAGGAAAGTGGGGCTGTGTGAAAAGCCAGTTTGCCTTCCTGTGTGCTCTCTCTCTCTGTCTCCCTGTCTCTCTCCCTTCTTCCCTCCCTCCCTCTCCTGACCCCCACAGTGGCTTTGCTTGTGTGTTCTTTGCTAATCCATGCCGCCTCCACCCCCAGATTGCTTCCTGAGTTTCCAGTTCCTTAAGCACCAGCTGAGTTTGTGGCACTTGTTTTTGCTCTAATTCTAGGAAGTTCTTCATGTTTTCATGCAGTCCTTGTCTCGGCACATCTGTCCTCGGTCTTCTTGGTTAGGGTCTGGGCAGCTCGGGTGCCATCTCTGCCCATGGCACCTCCTGTGCCTCAGCCCTGGGAGCCGTCCTGATCTCTGCTGTCGCTGTGCTCTCCAGTTGCTAGGACATCTTGGTGGGCAAGGGCCATTTCTACATCCTGCACATTGACTTCCAGCACAATGTTTTGTACCTAATTTTTTGTAAGACTGTTTGGAACTGGGTTTAATTGTGTCAACTTGGCCTTCATCATGAAAGGAACAACTTAGGCCAAGAATCTTGGATGTTCTTAATCTCCAGTGTATGTTTTGTTTTGCCTTTTATTTTTATTTGAGACAAGGTCTTGCTCACTATGTAACCCAGACTGGACTCAAACTCCCAGCAGTCTCCCTGCCTCAGCCTCCCAGGTGCAGGTATTACAGATGTGTGCTAGCCTCCAAAGATAGAGAGCCCTGCCCTCTGGGGAGGGAAGCCAGAACAGGCGGATAGCTTTGCTGAGGGGCCTGGAGGTGGGCAAGACACCTCAGAGGCCAAAAGATGGTTAAGTTCTCCCTTATTGCCCACTCCCAGCAGAGAAATCACAGGACTTCTGGCTCTCCCTCACACCCTCACACCTGTTCACAGAAACCACTCAGCTAGGCCTTTATAGTGAAGTCCCTCAGCAACAGAAACATGGGAAGATAAGGCAACAGGGCACACACAGAAACTCCTGAGTCCCCAGAAGCGACTGTCATGGGCCTTGAAATGGTGCAACTCTGGGAAGGAAGTCAAAAAGCAAATAAGGGAGTTAAAATAAGATATTCTTAAAGAAACAGAAGCAATGATCAGTAGGCATAAAGAGTAACTTACTAAACAAATAGTGGGCCTGTGGGATACAAAGCTTACTGAGCATGTAGAAGCCACAAATAAAAAGTCAGCTGACGTAAAGAAGGAAATGCAAAATACAAAGGAACATTTTGATAGAGAAGTAGAAATCCTGGAATAAATCTAGCTGAAATTCAGGATATGAAAAATTCATTTGAAAGCTAGGGAAATTGACTTGAACATTATGAGGACAGAATTTCAGACCTTGAATACAAGGTTGAGGAAATAAATGCCATAACTAGGTACAGTTCCAAAATTAGAAATGAGCAAAGTAACAGGATACAACAGCTGATAGATGATTCAAAGAGAACAAATCTCAGAATTATGGGTGTGGGAGAAAGAACAGAAGACAGCACTAAAGGCATAAAGAATTTATTTAATGAAATCATTAAGGAAAATATCCCAAATCTAGGAAATGAAATTAATTTTCAGGTATAAGAAGCTTATAGAACACCAGTTGATCTCAGGCAGTGAAGAAACTTACCATGACCTATTATAATCAAAACCTCAGAAGTCTAACATAGAGAAAGTATCTTAAAAGCAGCAAGAGAAAAATAGATATTTTACTAAGGAAAATCATTTGAATCCCCGCAGATTTCTCAATGCAAACTATAAAGGCCAGGAGAGCCTGGAGCAAAGTCTTTCAAGTTTTAAAAGACATCAAGTGTCAACCCAGATTTTTGTATCCATCAAAATTATCCCTGAAACTTGAAGGGGAGGTAAATATTTTTCATGACCAAGAATCCCTACAGAAATTTGTAAGCACTAACATAGCATTACAGAATATACTCAAAGGCATCTTAGAGACAGCAAGACAAGCAGCACTAAAGAGCATAGAGGAGAGGAAACATCTAAAGAGAAAGTATTACAAAAAGAAAAGCAAGAAACCAACAGCAGAAGAACAGGTCAATGACAGGATTGAGTAAAAATCTTACAGTAATTACTCTCAATGTTGACAGTCTTCACTCACCAATCAGAAGACACAGATTGGCAGAGTGGGTCAAAAACAAAACCCAACCACTTGTTGTCTTCAAGAGGCACACTTCACCCACAAAGAAGCACACAGACTGAAGGTAAAAGGCTGGAAACTAACGCTACATGCTACTGGAGTCTGGAAACAAGCAGACGTAGCTATACTAATCTCAGATGTGGCAGACTTCAAAGCAGATCAGAAGAGACGAAGATGGTCACTATATACTGGAAAAAGGAACAATCTATCAGGAAGAGCTCACAGTTATAAACATATATGTGCCCAATATAGGCCCACCCAGTTACATACAGCAGAAACTATTGGACATGAAGGAACATAGGCCCCAATACAATCATACTCAGGCACTTCAGTACCCAAATTTCACAACTAGACAGATCAACTGGACAGGAAATCAAGGAAGAAACATCAGAGTTAAATCACACTGTGAAACTAATGGACTTAACAGATATCCACAGACAGTTCTTTCCAACACCAACAGAATACCCTTTTTTTTTTCTCAGCAGCACATGGGACTTTTTCTGAAGTAGATCATATCCTTGGACATTATACATCAATACAAAGAATTGAAATCATTCCTTGCATACTTTCAGATCATTGTGGAATAAAACGAGTAATCAATAGCAAAAGTAACTACAGAAACTATTCAAATACATGGAGATTAAGTAATACATTAATGAACAAGGAATGGATCACAGAAGAAACCAAGAAAGAAACCAAGAACTTCCTGAAATCAAATGACAACGAAAGTACATCATACCAGAATTTGTGGGATGCAATGAAATCAGTACTAAGAGGAAAATTTATAGCTATGAGTGCACATATGAAAAAAAATAGAGCAATCTGAAAAACTCATGAATGGGCTGGGGATGTGGCTCATATGAGTTGATTTACCAGTACTACCAAAAAAAAGGATATTTTGGGAAGATACGTGTCTGTTTACCATCTTAAAATATTTAAGAGTAGCTTAAGTTTTGTTTTGTTTTTGCAGTGCTGGGATTTGAACTCAGAGCCCCAGGCATGCTAGGCAAATGCTTTGCCAGTGAGGCACATCCCTGGCCCTGGATTTTTTTCCCACTATTTTTATTAATATACAGATGTAATACATAGTATTTACAATGAATTTGGGTGTTTTGTACATCTATGTATCACATCGACTTTACAATCCCTTCCCATTTTCTACCCACCCACCACCTCCCTATCCCTTCCCTCGGCTCCGGCTATCACTTCATATGGTTCCAAAGAATGTCTGTGTTCTGGGTTTTCCAAGTCCGAGAAACCATACAGTGTTTAACATATTAATCTTCCACACCTAAGTCATTTCACTTAAGTCACCACTCTACCTCAGCTTCCTATTCCTCTAATGGGTTCACAGTAGTTAGATCTTGATATCTCTTTGAATCCAACCAATCCCTTTATTGGGATATTCACCAAAAGTTTTTTTTCCCATATTTTCCTATATCTTTGTTGTTATTGTTACACCTGGCCTTACCCACCAGTTCCCATTAGAAAATAACTATAAGCATGTAGTTCAAAAGACTAGTTAATTTGGGAAAGAGAAAAAATAAATACATAAAATTCAATTGCCTCGGCTGAATACTGGAAGGTGCATATTTGTACATTCACAAGATTATCTTTACATCAATCAGTTTCCTTAGGATAAACTTTCATTAGTAACCTGATAAGCGAATTGCTACAACAATGCAAAGTTAAAACTATATCACATTGCTGCATTAAATGAAGTCAAATCTATACCACATAAATATACTTAAAGTGACAGACACGAAGGCAAATTTAGTTATTTCAGAATTCCTTCTTAACTTTCATATCTTATTTACTCATATTTCACTAATTACCGACATACTTTTTTCTCAGCTCATTCTCCTCTAGCTGTTGTCGCTTCTTCTCTGGGGTCATCGGTGTCGCTGGTCTCCCTTTCACTTTCCAGGTTTCCTTTAAGTATTTTCTGCAAGTTTGGTTCAGTGGCTGCAAATTCCTTTAAGCTGTCTCTGTCATGGAAAGTTTTAAGTTCTCCCTTTAAATTAAAAGATAATTTTACTGGATATATCAGTCTTGGTTGGCATTTATGTTCTTTTAGTGCTTGGATGACGATGCTCCAAGATCTCCTAGCTTTTAGAGTTTGGATTGAAAAATCTGCCGTTATCCTGGTGGGCTTAT